>JARVGQ010001777.1:36547125-36557215 GCA_031762355.1 Hypsolebias martinsi | reverse complement strand
TTTGAATAAAAAAAATATCATAAAACATTTTGGCGTCACTCGCAGGATATTGGAAAAAGGACTGCACAATGTCTGAGATGTTTAAGAGAAAAGTGAAAGTGTGTGAACATGTTGGAAGTGAACATGAGGTGGTACCAGGGTGGAGTCAGCCCTCGTATCAGTTGTTAGCACTTTGTTTGCGGGGCGGGGGTGGACACCCTGAGCCTTGGGATGATTCTTTGAAAGCAGATAGCCCGGATGATGTTTTGACTGCTTTGCGATCAGTTGAGGTCAAAAAGAAAGCGCCCGTGGCTGGGTTGCAGCTACGAATGTGGGTTTGTGCGACTGCATGGAAGAACTTGCTTGAAGAGTTTCAGAAATTGCAAACACAAGTGTTACAGCAGAAACAAGCGCTTGAAGAAGAAAAAGTGGCTTGTATCTTGCAGAGACAGCATGTGCAATTACCGAACACGCAACTAGATAAAATGACAGAGGTTGCGGAGGGGGGCGGTTGCTCAAGTATCCATGCTGAAGAGAGAAAAGTTCAAAAGGAAAAAACGAGCTACATCGCCAAAAAGAGTGCGTGCGTTTGTTGCTCAGCTACCACTCGGATGGGATCCGTCGAGTTGGGACGGTAACATCTGGGGAAATGAAGAGAGTGAAGATGATTATATCTGGGGAGAGGATGTGTGTACATCAAGTGCAGGAGCTGCGGTCAGTCCTCCCGCTGCTCCAGCTGTGAGCAAAAGTGTAAAACCTGTAAAGCGACGGAGGAGAGAACAACAGATTATACCAGATGTGTTATAAGCGAGAATTGGCGCAGATGGTAATGCTATTATAGGACCTGATGGGTTGCCTGAAGTGGATGTAGTGCCACAAGCAGCAGCCTGATCCGGATTTAAAAATGATACTCAAAGACTATATTCAGGAAGAGGTGTCATATCTGACTAAAAGACATAAACAACAGTCCGGAGAACCTACAGATACTTGGATAGCTAGGTTGTTGGATGAAGGTGGTGGTCAGGTAGAGGTGGATGTAGGAGATGGAATGTCTTTTGCTGGTTTGTCAACAGTCAAGAGTGTGAACTCGGCGTTCCGGCAGGAGGTTAGAGCTCTGGGACAACAGGGCTCTAAGACCTTGTTTGAACTATATGCAGAGGCAGTCTGTCAGGTGTATCCCGGAGCGTCGGACTGGCCTGAAATACAGGGACAGTGGATGACTCTGAGAGTGTGTGCAGCGACTGATTCGGTTGTACATGAGAGACTCGTTGAGTGTGGGTTTGGGTACCGAGTATCAAACCTATCCAGTTCCAAAGTCAGTAAGAGATCAGCTGATAAGGACTGCACCGTCCCATTATCGATCAGCCATGCTTACGGTAATGTTGGGGGCTCCCGATGCAGCGATGTCTGAAATCCATAGCAGAGTCCTGGAATTAGGTGCTCTTGGAGATTGGAATGCAGGGCGCGCTGAAAATCATGAAAAATTTAACAACCAACTTGTGGGTCGTGGGCCGAGAAGGGATGGCCGGAATAATTCACAGGGGCCCACTCGCTCTGCTTTTTGGCGAGCGCTGATACAATCAGGGGTACCCCCAGCTGAAATTGATGGTCTGCCTACAGAGGACTTAAAAGCTAGATGCCAAAAGAAGGGACTGAGAGTGCATTGTGCTGGTTTTGACATGAGTAATTTGACTCAAGCTCTAACAGATGTGTTCAGATCAGCGTCTGCCCCTCCAGCGCAGACAAAGCAGTTCAGGCAGGGGGTGGAAAAGAAAGGAAGAGTTGTGCAGGGTGATTGTGACTCTGAGGAAGAATCCTCTGAGGAGGAAGTGGTGCAGGTGAGAGCTGTGAAGCAGAAGAAGAAAAATAAGAAAAACAAAGACAGAAGAGCAAAACTGTACCCAGACTTAACTGATTTGATGGACTTTGAATAGGAAACAGGCTGGGCTCTGGAAATTCGGATTGCAAATTGGTCAATAAATGACATCAGACCACATGTTGAATTAGAGATTTATTGGAAAAATAAAAATGTACAGAAGGTGTTGGCCCTCGTGGACACTGGGGCTGAGGCCACACTTATTCATGGAAATCCAAACAAAATTAATGGACCTGTTGTTCTCCTCTCAAGCTTAGGAGGAAACATGATTTTTGGAAAAAGCATAACAGTACCTCTTAAAATTGGAAGAATGCCAATTAAGAAATTTCAGGTTTTGGTAACTCCAGTTAAAGAGTGGATTTTGGGGGTGGATGTATTGGCAGGAATGACACTTCATTAAAATCAGGGACGTTTTGAGTTTGGGGTAGAGCGACCCCAACAGATTAAATCAGTGTTGGTAGGCAGAGTGAAAATGCCTCCTTTTCCTATTCCATTGGCAACTCAAACAGTGAGCATGAAACAGTATTGCATTCCTGGGGGTCAAGACGAGATCACAGCCACCATTAAAGATTATGTGGAAGCAGGGGTGCTGAAAACATGCACAACAGCATGGAATAATCCTATCTGGCCAGTTAGAAAATCAGATGGGTCTTGGAGAATGACTGTTGATTACAAACAATTGAACAAACACACACCTCCTCTTACATCAGCAGTGCCTGGCACAGTGTCAATCATTGAAAAAGTGCAGCATCACAAGGGAACTTGGTATGGTGTGATAGATCTGGCAAATGCTTTTTTCACCATTCCTATCCCAGAGGATCGAATGGAACAGTTTGCATTTACGTGGGAAGGTAGACAATATACATTCACTCGTCTGCCACAGGGTTATCTTCACAGCCCAACCATCTGTCACAGAGTGGTGGCTGAACATCTGGATGGATTCACACTGCCCCTGGTGTGATGGTCTCTCATTACATTGATGACATCATGGTTCAGGGAGAAACACAGGAGGTAATATCAGCAGTATTGCCTTGACTCATTGAACACATGAGGGGTCATGGATGGGAGGTCAATCCAGCTAAAGTGCAGGGACCATCTCAGAATGTGAAGTTCCTTGGGATCTGTTGGAACAAGGAGAGAGAGAAATTGTTCAGAAAGCGCGAGAAAAGATTGTTGCATTTGCTGTTCCTCACACTAAAAATGATGTGCAGAAGTTCATAGGGCTGTTTGGATATTGGAGACATCACATCCCTCATTTGGGGCAGATTTTACAACCTCTGTATCAGATAACCAGGAAAAAAGAGGAGTTTGTTTGGGGAGAAAAACAACAGACAGCTTTTGATTTAGCTAAAGAAGCTATCCAACAGGCGGTGTCTTTGGAAAAACTGTAGTCAGGACCAGTGGAGCTTCAGGTGTCTACCATCAATGATTATGCTAACTGGAGTTTGTGGCAAAAACAGGGGCATGTAAGGAAACCATTAGGCTTCTGGTCAAGGAAGCTACCTCCTGCAGGTGTTCATTACACCCCTTTTGAGAAGCAGCTGCTAGGCTGCTACTGGGCGCTGTTAGAAACTGAAGCACAAACTGCTGGACATGAGGTTCTGATGAGAACTCATATACCCATTTTGAACTGGGTTATGAGTGAACACACCACCCACAGAATAGGGACAGCACAAGAAGCTAACATCATTAAGTGGAAATGGTATGTGTCTGAAAGGGCAAAACCAGGAGAAAAAGGTGTTTCTGTCCTGCATGAACAGGTAGCTGATGTTCCTGAGGAAAGTGAACAAGCTTTTGAGGTTGAACAGTTGGCAGAGTCCCCAGTTAAGTCAGGGAAACAATGGGATGAACTCAGTCCAGAAGAGCAGCAGCAGGCTTGGTTCACTGATGGTTCTGCCAGGTGGCAAGCAGGAAAGCGAAGATGGAAGGCAGGTGCTTATTATCCAGCAAAGGATCAGACCTTGGAAGAAATGGGGGAAGGAGGAAGCAGTCAGTGGGCTGAATTAAAAGCAGTACACATGGTAATCATGCAAGCTGGCATGCAAGGGGTTCATATTTATTCAGCCTCATGGTCAGTGGTTAACGGACTAACGACATGGATGCCAACATGGCATGCTAATGGTTGGAAAATTCAGAACAAAGAAGTTTGGGGAAAAGACTTGTGGAAAGAAATTTGAGAAAAAGTGCAGTCAATATCAGTAACCGTGACTCATGTTGATGCTCATACAAAAGGCATAGATGCTGAGGCTCTATACAACAGACACATTGATGGGATTGTTAGAGCACTACCTGTAACCCGACAATCTAGCGTGGGCCTAGCCAGATGGGCACATCAAAAGGCAAGGCATTGGGGTATTCAGGGAACTCAGCAATGGGCACAAGATAGAGGAATAGATTTGAAAACAGATTACATTAAGACTGCAATACAACAATGTGAAGCGTGTCAAACATCAGAAACGAGGGATGCCACAGCATGTGCAGGGACAAATACATCGAGGAAAGGGCCCAGGCCAAATCTGGCAGATGGATTTCATTGGCCCCTTGCCCATGTCACAAGGATGTAGATATGTGTGTACGGCTGTAGACACGTATTCAGGAGTGTTGGTGACTCACCCTTGTAAATATGCAAATCAGGCATCCACGTTGAAATGTTTGAAAACTTTGGAGTCATTTTATGGAGTTCCTTTGCTGATGCAGACAGATAATGGAACTCATTTTACTGGAAAACAGATAAAGGATTGGGCAGCAGAGACGCATGTTGAATGGGTGTATCACAATCCATACCATCCTCAGGCTGCTGGGCTGATTGAGAGAATGAATGGACTGTTGAAATAAAAGTTCAGAAAATTAAGTGATAAACATGATTTAACCAATTGGAAATTAAATTTGTTACAGGTTTTGTCTCAATTAAATAACAGACCCATTGCACTAGGTACCACTCCCTTAAATCGAATGATTAGTGTGTACAAAACCCCAGACAAAGAGCCAATCAAAATGTGAAAAATTGACAACAGAGCTGAGTTGCCTGTTCGAGCAACTCCCGGATCTGCTGGACTGGATCTAAGAATAGTGGAACCAGTGACTTTGGTTCCAGATCAGATTCAGATTGTCAAAACAGGCCTAGGCCTGCAGTGTCCTAAAGGAATGTATGGACACATTCTACCCAGATCCGAATTGTCATTAAAAGGGCTCACCATTCAAGCTAGGGTCATCGACTCAGATTTTCAAGGAGAGTTGGGCGTGGTCTTTAGACATCAAGGTGACGGTCCCTTGGTGCTAGAAAAAGGTGACAAAATAGCACAATTACTCATTAAACCATGTGACATGTCCACAGTGATGGAAATTCCTGCACCTACCACAGTGACCTTTAGAGGGACTGGTGGCTTTGGCTCCACAGACAAGCCTGGAGCCAAGGTCTGGGTGAGACAGGAAAATGGTCCTCCTTGTGTTGCAGAAATAATAGCACAAGGAGCAGATGCAACAGTTTCAGTGTTGTATTCAGGAGAGGAGAAATGGGTAATTGTACCTGTGAACAAATGTTATCTGAGAGAAGACTAATTGATCTTTCTCTGTCTGTAAACAGTTTTTCTTGTCTCTACAGATCAATGTTTGTGTGGCGTTTGTTGGTTGGGCAGCCGGAGGAACCCATAAGTCGACATGACAGGGCGTGGCAAGCACCAACCAGATGGCAGTGTCAGCTGTTGGGCCATCACATTCCTTGTCGTTGGTGCCATGGCTCTTCTGGTCGGCCCCTCAACAACACCGGGATAAGTCCTGCAGAAAACAGGCGCGGTCTTCAGGATCGGTTGGTTATGGATGGCCCGCGCCAGGACACAAAGTAACTTCACGTGTGGAGCGAATCAGTTGTGCAGGATCGGGAACATCACGACTGAATGTCCTATGTATGTATGTCAAGCATGCTACAGAGGGAAAACGTCCCAGTGATACCCATCGGATGTCAAATAAAGATTTGGTCAGAAGTCCCCCTGTGTAACCTGTATAAGAATGGTACATGCAGAGCAGATGGACAGAATGGAACAAAGTTCTATTTTTTTTGCTAACAGGACAGAAATGTAGATTGGAAATTCCACAGCAATTACTAACAGAGGACGTTACGGCAAAATACTTTGGGCTTTCCCTAACGCTACAGAACCAGCTGCAACCCAACTAGCTCCAGTGACGCCCACTTGTACCTTAATGGCTAAGTCTGTGCTAACCACAGATGTGCACTGGAAAGTGTTCTTCCCACCATTACCACATTGTTCAAGAACCAAAAGGGTATGGTACGACACTTTGCTGGGAGGAATAGGTACTGTATTGGGTTTATCTAACACCATTGTCAATGAAGTAACGCAAGCCATGTTGTCAAACACAGGACAACATGCATCATTGGCTATTCATCAAATTGGAATGTGGATGCCATCTGTGGTAATGACTCAAACAGAAACTGCCAAAATACTCCAGAAAGAGGTAGATTGGCAGTTAAAGATGTGGACTAACACAAAAGAAATACTTGAGAATGTGACTCAAGCATTGAACTGGACCAGGTGTACATTGCAATCTCTACATGCCCAGCTGCAGAAAGAACGTTTCCAGAGGGTGGTGACCACGTCAAACTACAATGAGTGGCGGAAGCTGTGGAATGTCTCGAGTACATATTGGCTAGTCTTGAAACCTGAAATGACAAAATGTAACAATGAAATGTGTGACGGACATTGGGTTCAATATCTTGTTGACAACACAACTACAGTATGCAAGTATTATGTTTTACCTGTAATAACTGTGCAAGGATATTGGTTTTTGAAGCTACAGGGTGAGTGGTTTGAACCACAGACAAACCTCACCTATGACATGCAACTGTGCGAGATGGCTGATAAAGGAGTGGTATGAATGCTGCAAACAGGTCATGTTAACCCATGTTTAACCAGAGACGGGGTGTTGTGTGATTGGACTTTTGAATCAGCTAGAGACATGCTATGGCAAATTGGCCCACACACTTTGTGCATAGCAACAATTAAGAGTCATCCTCAGTTATCCAAGGTGCCTTTTTCTGGATGTTTAAATAGTGTATACTTGGGGAGTTGGAACAACAAGACTTATCGATTAACCAATTACAGTTCGTCTACTCGCCTAACTGAGGTACAGTGGCAATCTTTGCACGTCCCATGGCGAGTCTCCCTGGACAAATTCAAATGCGCATTGAACGAGTCTATGGAGCTAAAACAACTGATTGAGTCTCATAAGTCTAACGTGTCTGATTTAACAGTGTCCACCTACATTGCTCAGGGAAAGGTTTTACATGAGGCTAAACTAATAGAACAAGCATCTGCCCACCATTGGTGGGACATATTCACAGGAATGTCAGCAACGGTGCGAAAATATGCAGTACCTCCTTTGCTTATTTTACTAATCTGCTTTTTTATGTTAACCCTGTGTAATTTGGGTACGTGTTTTTATATCAGACGGGTAAAGAAGAATATGACTAGATTGGTTTATAACACAGCTTTGTCATGAAAGTCACAAAAATGATGAGGGATTATTGGTTTGGCAAAGAGAAAACGACGATTGAGGTTGATTCCACGGTTCACCCTGACACTTTAGTAACTGATTATTGGGTAAGCGGAAACAGGATATCTCGGAGTATAGTCCATGGTGGTACACGTTTATCCTTTTAAACCTTGTTGTCTACGCCATTGGTAGGTGGACAGACATCTACCATAATGCTCCGTATGAGGTGACGAGACAACATTTCCAAAATTAGTCAGAAACCAAAGGGTGGAATGAATCAATAATAAACTGTTTTTATGTTTTCTGCCTATTAAATGTTGTGATATTAATGTTTTAAGGTCACTCTGACCAGTATATGCAACTGTTTTCTATCTTTGTAAGAAAGGAATGTTTTAATCACTCCAGTGGCACCTGGGAGGAAGGCTTGGCCGCTTTTCTCACATGCTGCCTTGGAGTTGGGGTAAACATGTTTTTATGAGCCACCTCTTGGTTGTCTGGGAGGAGGGCTTGGCCCGTTTTCCCTCGCACACAGCCTTGAGGTTGAGGAAAACATGTTTTCTCAGTTAAAGGATGAGTTAGCTTTTACTCTCACGCATCCTGATGTAAGGGAGGGGGTAAGAGCAGATAAAAGTTTTTGACAGCCATGTTCTAAACACGACTGAAAAGATTTAAACTTGTTTTTCACCACTGGTGTTTTGGGAGTTGGGATGCTGTTTTGACAACATGTTTTCAGCGCAGCTGGGAAGACTGAGAATGCTTGAGAGTGGACGCTTGGCCCGCTCCGCTCTCACGCAGTCTCTGTTAATAAAAAGCGTAAAGTAGTCAGTCAGAGTAGAGCCTGCCGCGAGTCTTCGGCCGAGACGTCCGGTGTGTGGTGTTGATGTGTTGCTCCACTCGAGCTGAGCGGCTCTCCAGCTTCATGTCACGGTGAGAGCATTTTTGTTAATCGATTCCTTTGAGGAGATTGTACAATCAGAGTGTGAAGTGTATGATCCTTGTGTTGCTTTGCTTTGTTGCTGTTTATCTGTGGTGGTTTTAAAAAATGACACTATCATTACTAGCAGATAACAGTGTGTGTGTGTGAGATCATTGTGCCGATTCTTTCCCGAGTTCTGGTTTAAATAAACAAAATATCATAAAACAGGCACCAAGTTTAAAATCACTTTTAAATCAAATTTTCATTGATTTATCATATTGCTTGTAAAAAAGAAAATACCATACCATACAGCTTTATTTATAGAGCACTTTAAACACCCACAGGACCAAAGTGCTGTACACACAACAAAACAATCATTCAGCCAGGTAATAAAAATGATTAAAATGATTGAAAGTCACATAATAAAAGTTGAGCAATCATACAATCAGATAACAAAAGCAATTAAAATGATTAAAAGTCAACATCTCAGATGGTGTCAAAGGCCAGGGAGAAGAGATGGGTTTTAAGAAGAGATTTAAAAACAGACAAGGAAGAGGCCTGTCTGATCTTCAAAGGAAGGTCGTTCCACAGTTTAGGAGCTGCCACAGCAAAAGCATGGTCTCCTCTGAGCTTGCGTTTTGTCTTTGGGACACTCAGGAGCAGCTATGGAAATGTTGGCTTTCGCCGATACCGATATTGGGAGAAGGTTAATGCCGATAACTGATAAACTGGCTGAAAATATTTTTTGCTTCTTCCACCCCCGAGAATCTAAGTAAACAGCTACTTTTAAACCTGTTTAAAAACAGTTTTTTAAACCTGAGGACGACAAAGATAACGTTACTAACATTGAGCTATTTTACCTCTATGTTATTTATTGTTCTGGATAAAGTTTTAGAAGACAATAGTCTATGCTAGGTTATCTAAACATTAGCTTGCTAACTTGAGAGTCACATAGTCAATGACAAGCAGGTTGGAGGATTGAAGAGAATGTATTATTGTTGATTTTTATTTTACAGATCAGTTAAAATAAACTTACCATGCTTTCTTCAACAGTATATGCAACACAGCTCACTGCTTCGTCTGCTGAAAATGAACGTTAAAGTGAACGGCCATGACTTGAAAGTAGTCTGCGTGCGTCCTCTGCTGATCCATTGTACAATTACGCCATTTGCAAGTAAGGACACGAGTTCCCAGTGTTTATTTCGGTGTATAATGGGACAATGATCACAGATACCAATATGTCTCCAACTCCTATATTGGCCTAAAATATTGACCCTACTGATATATTGACCCTACCGATATATTGACCCTACCGATATATTGACCCTACCGATATGTTGACACTACCGATATGTTGACACTACCGATATATTGACACTACCGATATATTGACCCTACGATACCGATATATTGAACCTACCGATATATTGACACTACCGATATATTGACCCTACCGATACCGATATATTGAACCTACCGATATATTGACCCTACCGATATATTGACCCTACCAACATATTGACCCTACCGACATATTGACCCTACCGATATGTTGACACTACCGATATGTTGACACTACTGATATATTGACCCTACCGATATATTGACCCTACCAACATATTGACCCTACCAACATATTGACCCTACCGACATATTGACCCTACTGACATATTGACCCTACCAATATGTTCACACTACCGATATGTTGACACTACCGATATGTTGACACTACTGATATACAGGTTGTCCTCGAGTTACGAACGGGTTCCGGACCTAAGGACCGTTCGTAAATCGATTTTGCCGTAATTCGA
>JARVGQ010001777.1:36522856-36536999 GCA_031762355.1 Hypsolebias martinsi | reverse complement strand
AAGTAAAGTACAGATACATGAAAAATGTACTTAAGTACAGTAACAAAGTACTTGTACTTAGTTACATCCCACCACTGGTTTTTCGTTTTAGTTTTTGTTGAGTGACTAGAAGATGGGTTAACCTATACTTCCTAGGTTACTAAATTCTGAACACTGTTGCCTGGGGACACAACTAATGGACTATAAAAAAAAATAATCTGGTTTTAGACTTGAATTCAAATGTCCTGAATCATCAATAAAAAAAACGAACATTTTTGTATTTTAATGCATTTCAATAACAGAAGAAGCAGAAACATTTAAAACTAAATTAAGGTGCAACTTTGATATGGTAATATGCATAGTGATATCAAATTTCTCTTTAATTAAAATATGCCTTCCAACCTGAAATAATGTGCAAAATAATGTTTGGATTCTTTTAAACAATAATAATTGAATGTTATGAAATAAAACTTTCCGTTTGCTACAATCAGCGGTGACATCTAGAAAACAACTCCATCCTAATCGTTTCTGCAAGAACTGATATTTGTTGTGCACATGCATTCAAAGAACTAAAATACACTAATATTTCTGTAATTAGTTCTAATCTGTTAATAGCTGGCAGCATGGTGGCTCAGTTGGTAGAGCTGCCACCTCTCAGTAAGAAGGCTGCCAGATCAAATTCTGGACAGGGACCTTTCTGGGTGGAGTTTGTATGTTCTCTCATGTGCATGTGTGAGTTTTCACCATTTACTCCAGTTTCTTCTCACAGACCAAAAACATGCATGTTAGGCTGATTGGTACCTCTAAATTGTCCCTAGGTGTGAGTGAGAAAGTGAATTTTGTTTGTCTTGTTTGTCTCTTTGTGGCCCTGTGATGGACTGGAGACCTGTCCAGGGTTTATCCCACCTCTCGCACAGTGACTGCTGGATATGGGCACCAGTGACCCCTGCAACCCGAAAAGGAAAAAGTGGGTAAAGATAATGGATGGATGTTCTTAGCTGTAAATCTAAAAATGAGCAGTTATTTAAACGTTTGCAAGAGATTTCTCTGAGGAGTGACGATGTGCAGTTTGCATTGTTGAACAGAAAGAGCACACAGATGTATTGCACCATGAAGTCTCCCATTACATCTGAATGAACGTGACAGTACTGATTCAGTCCCACATCAAAGTAGGCTACAAGGTCAAGAGCAATGAGACACAACATTCACACGTCACGCACACAAACTTTTCCATACATAATGCACATTTAATTTGCAAAGTGTTGGGAGATTAAAATTCTGTATATCAACCACAACTGATTTTAGGATCCATTTATGCATGGTGAAGATATGTTATGGGATGATTAGGAAAAAAAAAAAAAAAAAAAAACTTAAAACAAGCCGAGAAAAAGATCATTAAAAATAATCTTTCAGGTAACATTTCAAACATGTTTTCTGTGAGGTGAATAAACATACAAACACAAACAAGTAATCAGGAATTAATGTTTAAAATGCTGTTTTTGAGGTTGTCTAAATAAAAAAGAAAAAAAAAAAAAAAATCAACCAAAGATACGGTACTTCAAAATATAGACTGTATAAAAATAAAAATAAAAAAAAAGTCCAAGTTGAAAAATACTGGCTGCAACTGTGCAGCTTTTTCTTATATTTCTAAACCTTCCTCATGAACATCTGAAATATTCTGAATTATTGCTGCAAAAAAATGTACCCTTGACATAACTAAAGCTATACCCTAAAACTGTTTACAATCTTTAGTAGACCCTTTTATTTGTGTGCAGCCTGCAGACATGTCTGTAAAACTGGTCTAGTTTTCTGCGTTCAGCTTTCCCTGAGCTTCCAAGTCTTTTCTGAATATTTAACTACATATCTTGGAGCTTTTTTACATTGCTGAAATCAAGATAATACTATACATTACATGGTGTTTTTGTTTTATGCTAAACGTTATTGATGCTACACATTATTAGGCAAAAATGCTTTTAATGCTCTTGTTAATGAATGTCAGAATTCAGCTTGGCACGGAAACACAAAATTCCTTAAAGCTGTGTAAGCAGTACACAGGTGTCGTCTATTCCCCTAGCATTCACATCAATTGAATGGTCCTACCGCAGTTAGTTTGTCCTTTTGTTTCCTTCTGCTCAATAATAGCACTAATGGTCAACCTCAGACACCAACAGAACTATTATAAACACAAAAATATGTACCATTAAATATGAAAATTGAATCTTTTTGTCTACTCTTCGTTCTTTCAGCAGATCATACATTTCCAGTGTACTTCCTGCATCATCCGGCCTCATTTGTACTCAGCCCAGGTGCTTCTCAGGAATGCTTTCTGAACACGTCTCAGTCTGTCATCATAAACTGCTTGTGTAAACAGCAGTTGCAGAGAAAGTCTGCATCAAACTCTCTGTGCATTTTTTTCCACTAATGTGATAATATTACACACATGTAATGTGTTTATGTGCAGAAATCAGCTTTTTCACCCTGTCATTTTCATTGCACTACTTGGAAAAGCCAAACTTTTCATTCCTAAATGCTGATTAGGTGCA
Organism: Hypsolebias martinsi; assembly: GCA_031762355.1. Classification (NCBI taxonomy): domain Eukaryota; kingdom Metazoa; phylum Chordata; class Actinopteri; order Cyprinodontiformes; family Rivulidae; genus Hypsolebias; species Hypsolebias martinsi. The sequence goes on along the minus strand of JARVGQ010001777.1, from coordinate 36,534,477 downwards.
GACTGAAAAGAGCAAACACAGATAATAAATGCACCAAAATCTATTATTGCAAAACACATTAGAGTTTTGAAGATCATAAATAAAAAACATAAAAAAATTTTGCTCTTCAGTTCAAGTTTCAAGATACTGTATGATCCTGTATGTCCTCTGCCAGTTTAATAAGTGTCAAATCAGTTTGGAGAATATAAATGGTTAATTAACTATATTTCACGCCACCGTTGTGCCACTGACAGCCCTCCAGAATTAACTTCATTAGCAGTTGTTTCAGTTGTGAAATCTGGTGCTAAAAGGTTGAGGGCAAAATATCAATAGACATTTGAATTAAAAATAAATAGCTGATTTACGTAACACAGTCATGACTTGTATACCAAATTCTGTGTTTGTGAAGACAATTTAAAACTGAAGCCTTAAGTTTCGAGACCAGTTAAAAATGGACTTAAAGGTTAATGAATACAGAAGCAATGCAATAAGATCTATAAAAATGTTAGAAGACAGTGACGACTGATGCACTTGGAAGCTTTTCCAACAACAGATTTGAGTTACGTCACAACACCTCCATCTTCTCCCCAGGGTAATTAAACAGAGTCACTTTTCCTCAACAGCTGCTTCTTATCCTACAATAATTTGGATATCAGAAAAAAAATTCACCTGTAAAACCTGAAAGTACCGTTTGAACAAACGAACAAGTCTGCTTCCTGTCAAACCATCTGACGGAGAACCGAACATCACTTTCAGTTTGCTGAACTATGCAGAGCAGCTGACAAGCTGTGCCAATATTTCACATCCGTGGTATTAAGTGGTGTTTAAGTGGGTCCAGAACAGCATTCGAACAAAATTAATGAACAGCTGGTGTTCTCTGAATCTTGCAGATTAGTCTTTTTTGTGATGTATTTGGAAAGGAAAAAAAGCATCTGCTGTTTTGAAGTTGGTTAAACTGATAGTCCATCTGACTATTGAAATGTTAGCAATGACCCTTGAGGGCACCATTCCAGATCTTGTAAATAAACAGACATTTTTTTTTTTTGTGTGTCATAGTGTAGTTTGTCACTACAAACAGTGACACAAACATAGACACTACATGAAACCTGAAAGAAAGGTATGAGAAATGTTCATAGAAACCTAACACACACCTCAAGTTAATATTTACTGATCGTCAGGGCAAATCGCAGCATAAGACTTTGCAAGCTGTTGGTATACTTTGTGTGTCTGGTTGTGATGGCAGCTACTCTGAAAAGAGGAATGTTTTTTTTTTCTTTTAAGAGCAGCACTTAGTTTTTACATCTACATTTCAATGCATCTCTGACCACTCTCAGTCCATAAAGACTGGAGCGTTGGAATGAACTCTGCTCGATCTATGCGATAAGTTGATGTAGGTGTCCTAAACAGGAAACGAGTCTTGAACCCAAGTAATAGGTGAAGATTATGTGGTACGTTGCAAAGTAAGAAACTTCAAATACTTTAAGTGTGATAGTGAAACACATCTGAATGCAGATGCATGCTTTGAATTCTACTTGACCTGAGATGTTGCAAATGCATCATAGTGTTACTCTTGGTAAACTTTAAGCCACTGGTATTTTGTCAGAGAGCTGCACTGAGAATGCAGGATTTTCCACCAAGATTTTTGCATTTTGTAACCTCTTGCCAAGGTTAGTTAAATGAATATCTTTACTAAACTAGGTTTGATAAAAAACAGTATCTCACTGGGCTGAGGTTGGTAAAGTAGTTGGTGAATCTAAAATCCAAGAGAACAGGCAAACTTTCTGCTACAGTCTCACTGAATTTTGAGTGTTTTCAACCAAATGACCATCAAGTCATGATGCTGCATTTTCTGCATCTTCTCACTGTCCATGGCTTGCAAATCTGTATTCAAGGTTGTGCACATTGTTTGTTAGCAATCTTTGCCTACATTGTACTTGCATCTGTCTGTTTAGTATCCACCTTGGAAATTACTATTTTCAACTGACATGGTTTCAGGCTGGGGGGCAGCATAGTGGCACAGTTGGAAAAGCTGCCACCTCTCAGCAAGCGGGTGGCCTCAATTCAAATCCCAGCCGAGGACCTTTCTGGGTGGACTTTGTATGTTCTCTCTGTGCATGCATGGGTTTTCTCCAGGTACTTTGGTTTCCTTCCACAGACCAGAAACATGCACGTTAAGTTTCAGGTTCAGGTTTGGTTTATTTGTTATATGCAAATCAACACAAGGTCAACAATGCAATGAAATGCTCTGACGGAGAAGAACCGGATTGACTTGCCAAAAAAAAAAAAAAAAAAAAACACACAACAACAACAAATACCAAAGCATGAAACAAAAATACAAAAAAAGGCGCCAAAAGTGAAAAAGAAAATATATCTACAACGGCATGGTCACAGCACGTTAGGCTGATTAGCAACTCTAAATTGTCTCTAGGTTTGAGTGAGAGGGTGAACAGTTGTCTGTCTCGTTTGTCTCTGTGAGGCCCTGTGATGGACTGGAAACCTGTCCAGGGTGTCCCCCACCTCTCACACAGTGATGGCTGAACATGGGCACCAGTGACCCCCCATAATCCAAAAAGGAAGAAGCGGGTAAAGATGGATGGATGGATAGAGTTAGTTTGAGGCTATATCCTCAGATGTTTTCTGTCAAGGAAAACTCCTGTTCATTTGTGTAAAGTATGGCTTTAATGCTCTAAAAGTACAGAAAATAGACACATGTTTATAAAGCATCCTGTCATTATTTTACAATCTGTTGTATGGCTTTCATAAAACATGCTCACAATTCAAGCAACAAGACTGTGAACTTCTTCTAATGCACTAACTCTTGCAAGGGTTTCAGAGCAGTTTATAGTCCTTTTTTTAAGCTGTTTCAAACTAAATCCCAGCAGCTGCAGCCAAGTGAAATGCTGGGTTAAGCATAAATAGCAGAATATCTAAACATGCACAGGTTGACTTGAGGTCAAATGCATCTCATGGAAATGGAGACAAAAGTTTTCAGGGGAGGTTATGATAATGACGGGTGGACATATGTTCATCCCATCTTGAGAGAAAGACACAACTTATTTACCAACAAATACCTGATGAAACCATCTTTCAGATGACAGAAAAGATTAATGGGGAAAAAGAGATGCATGATTTGTTCAATCTGCTCAGTCCTGCAGGATTTGGTAATTTTGCCAAGCCCAGAGGCTTTCAAGGTGCTGAACTGGCTGCTATAAATCTAACTACTTTGATGTCTGCAGATACCATAATACAGCTTCTTGTGATTTATTTAAATCATGTTCTTTTCAAATGTCTCATAAATGTTCCAGATAGTCATAAACAATGGCTTGGCCTGCTCAAGGGTGTCAGCATTCATCATTTGATACTACTGTATTTCTGTAACAATTGTTTTGTTTAAAATGTCTACAACCGTCTGTAAACAAAATGGGTTGAAAATAAAGATAATCCTGAATATCTTAAATAAGCTGAAAATATATAATGCATTAGGGTGTAACAGACACGGATGAGTCAAAAAACAAAGAGCTGTGAGAAGCACAAAAACATCTCACACAGTTATATAAACAGTTTCATAGGAAATTTAATAATGGCAGTTTGATACAATTTGAATAATACAATTTCATAGAATACAATATATTTTATTTTCCCTTTGGGGACATGTGCTGGGGAACATATAGTAACATATAACTTTATTCTACAAATTTTTAGCCCTAAAATGTGCGTACACAGGTACATACAACTATTGTTTATTTAAAAGATCCCCAAACTTGACCATCACTGGCTTTTATTTTTATTTTATTTTATTTTTTTATGTAGCACTTCCTCTCTGTAACATGATTCTCCTTTTGGCTTCATTCCAAAGTCTTCTTCTCTCCCTGCCTTGTTCTCCAGACTGTGATGCATGGCTGTCTGACTTCTCCAAAAGTCCATTAGCTGCTGGCACTGGGTTGCCTCTTTTCCCAAAGAAAGAGATAAAGACCGGGTGCGTGGCTGCCCAGCAAGTCGCATGAGAATGAGAGCACAATGGAAAGATTGGGGTTGAGGGATACAAGGGTGACGAAGAGAGAGATTGAAAGTGGAGGATGGATGTGAAAACACCTTGATACAAGAGGCTCTACAACACTGTGCTGCTGAAGTGAATGTGGTGAAGGGGTGAAAAAGCACAAATTAAGGAGCAGAAGAAGAATGAAGAAAATAATTGAGCTCGCAATGAAAACATATTGAGAGGATTGGAGATGGAAGAAGTCAGGAAGGCATAGCTAAAGAAGGAAGAGAAGAGGACAATGACAAATGGAACGAGCTGAGAGTGAGGTGAGGATAAGAGAGAGCGGTCAATTGTAACGAGATATCTTGCAACAAAAACCATTTCTATCATGCATTAGTTTTCATTTTTCAAATCCCTCCACCGCCTAGTTTGTTCCCCTAATTCATCTACAATGAAGTCGCTGTTTCCAGCTCGACATGAAACTCTGGGGAGTTACACTGAATCATCCAATATTTTTATCCCAATTTTGTCTTGGAAATTACGTTGATATCTAATGGCTCAATTCAGGTTGGACTGTAGGCTAGACATGACGCAGACCAGGCAGAAGAAAAATGTGCTTAAAACTGTTTCTTCCAATAGGGCATTTTGCTCTTTGATTAATTCTTTTGTGCAACATCAGCAACTTTGCTTTTTCTTGTGGTCGTTTTGCTTTTGTGCCCCTTTTTAACATCTCTCAGCCAGCGTTTGAGCATATTTTGATCTTCTGAAGACCCACACATGTAAAGCTATAATTGGTTTTGTTTTGACCTCAGTAAAAAAGAACGCAAAAAATTAAATTTCACGTGGAAAAAACATGTACAATTGAAGTAATTTGGTAAATTATCTACCAGCTTGTTTAGAATTCACATATTCCTCTTGATTTATGGAGTTACCTGTAAATCTGAAGACCTGATTTTTTTGGTCCCCTTAATTTGAGTGCACAATAATGTGGCTATTTGGGCAATTATTTTAGCTGCAAATCACAACCCTTTTTGAAAAAATTTAAGTGAGTTGTGTTACATGTGTAAAAGATGCAATTAAGGCAATGAAGCTCAAAATTAGAGGTATTTTAGTAGAGATGTCAGAGCAGTCAGTTCCAAGCTCTTTTCTTTTAATAAATGAAAAAAAAATATATATATATATATGTATATATATATATAATATATATAAAATATAAATAATATACATATATATATATATATATATTTAAAATTTTATATATAAATAATTATACTAATTATAATAAAAATTATAATAAAAAAATTTAAAAATTAAAAAAGTAAATAAAATAAAAAAATAAAATAATAATAATAAAATAAAACGAGAACACATCACCCCTGTCTTAAAATCACTACACTGGCTCCCAGTTTGTTTCTGGAGTAATTTTAAGGTTCTTTTGTTTGTATTCGAATGTCTTCACGGTCTCGCCCCACAGTATCTGTCCGACCTTCTCCAGCCGTACATTCCCTCACGCTCTCTGAGGTCAGCAGATCAGCTGCTGCTGGTCGTCCCAAAGTCCAACAGGAGGCTGAGAGGTGACCGAGCATTCTCAGTCGCTGCCCCTAAATTGTGGAACGAGCTGCCTTTGCACGTCAGACAAACAGACTCACTTCCTGTTTTTAAGTCTGCTCTGAAGACACACTTTTTCTCTTTGGCTTTTAACACAGCTTGATGTGCTGGTTTTACAGTTTGTGAATTATTTGTTTTATAGATTTTACTGTTTGCTGTTTTGATCTGGTCGGTCATCACATTTATGGTATTTGTTGAGTTTATAGAATTTCAGCATTTTGGCCAACGGTGTTGTTTTAAAGTGCTTTATAAATAAAGTTGTTTTATTGTATTTATCTTGACACCTGCTGCTTTACTCACTCAGAAGGTAAACATTGTTCCAGCACCTGCAGGAGAGTTTGGAGCTTCAGACCTTTACAAGCATCAGTGGCGCCAGGTCCAACATTTGTCAAATACCCTGATGCATGCTCAATAATCCAGGTAGAACCAGACTTCGCTTTTTTAGATTTGTCAAATACCTTCTGGGATCGATGGAGGAAACAGTTTCTCCCAAGATTGCAGCCACGCAGAAAGTGGCTAGTGACTCATCCAAACATCAAACCAGGAGTGTTGTACTCCTCAAGAACATTCAGCTGCCAAGAAATGAATGGCTTCTTGGACATGTGACACCGACTTTCCCGAGCAAAGATGACAAAGTCAGAAAAATTGAGGTGAAGATCTGCAAAGCAGGAGGCTCTTCAGTCTTCCTTAGGCCTGTCACAGAAATAGTGATTCTCTTCTCTCCAAATGACTAAGAACTGTTGTAATCTAGTAAGTGGAAAGAGATCACATCAGGTGGGGAGTGTGTTGTTGAGTGTTTAGCAGTGGGTGTATTTGTATATGCTGACTGTCCCTTTAAGAGATACAGCCCAAGCTATATGTCATGTGACTTCAACCAGGAAGTTAGGTTGAGAGTCAGAATTCAAGTGTTGTCCATGTGTTCAGTCAAGCCAGTTCCATCAGCATACATCTTTGCTTTGAATGTAGCATCGTGGGTATGTTATGTTTAATATATTATTGTAGATCATTATTTTCACATAATTTCTGTTTTGTTCAGTTTTGCTTAAAGTATTTTTTGAATGTTTATTGCAAGATCACAATACTACTGTTAATTTGTTATCAAATCAAGCTACTGCAATAAATAAGTCAGTCCATGCTCATATATATATTGAAAATCATTATATATTACCAGCTTTAAGTCAAGATTGTGTAAAACAGTAAAAGTTAAGAACAAGAAGCTAATTCATGTGGAACATCATTTCATTTATTTGCATTAACCACATATGTACATGTTTAAAAAAGCTGAATAAGTGATATATCTTTTTGTGTGTTTTAGTTTCACACTTCCTTGATGTCAATAAACCTGTGGACAAGAAAACAACTTTCCTCAGAGTCGTGATATTGGGGAAGAGTTTAGCTGACTGTCTAGTTGCATTTGCCTCATGTGGCGAGGGCAGTACAGTGAAACCACGGCTTCTCAACGAGCTAGACATCGCAGTGCAAGCTGGAAGATCTGAATACATTTCGTCACACCCTGAACGATCACTAGAACATTCACCTCTCTAAAATCATTATAAGAAAACAAGTAATGATGACAGAAGAAGCAGCAACATGGGAATCACGATCTCGAGCCTCATGTTCTTCAGTTTGATCAAGAACATCGATTACAGAGTCTGCTGCTGCTAAAGCAAGAGCAAAAGCTGAAGCAGCAAAAGCACACCTCGCTTTTGCTGAAGAGGAGGCTAATTTAAAACTTCAAAAGGCCAAATTGGAAGCATCAATGGAAATTCTCAGCATCAAAAAGGAAACAGCCGCAGCTGTTTCTGAAGCGCTTGAAGCAGCTGCAGATTTGGAACAAACTCCATCCATTAATCAGCTTAACAGGGAAATACCTCCCTTAGAAGCCATTAAACGAACTAAAGAATATGTTTTCAACCAAGGTCAACAGTTGGACGAAGAACATCAACAAGTCTCTCTTCCTTGTAAGTCACAGCTGGATACTGATGCTTCACCCATGCACCTTATGCCAGATGCTAAGCCGTTCATTCCAAGTCAAGGTAATTCTGCATCTCAGTCCTTTTGCCAGACTACTCTGCAGACTCATGTTCACCAGCAGCTCACTCATGAGAATAACACAGTCCGGTTTGAGCACGACCATTTTACTCAAATGCAACCCTCCATGCCACAAGTAGACAGCAGCGGTCATCCCCCTCATTCTTCATATTCAAATCCTAAATCCATTGATTCAAATATGAATGACTTTGTGCGTTATCTGGCTCGACGGGAACTTGTATCTACAGGTTTACTCAAGTTTAATGATAAACCTCAGAACTACAGGGCTTGGAAATGATCATTTCAGTCTGCCATCCAAGATTTACGTCTGACATCCAATGAGGAGATGGACCTTCTGCTTAAGTGGCTAGGCAAAGATTTGGCTGAACATGTAGAGCAAATTAGAGCAATTCACATAAACCGCCCAGCTGCAGGACTGACCATGATTTGGAACCGGCTTGACCAAACATATGGCTCTGCTGAAATTATAGAAGATGCCCTTTTCAAACGTATTGAAATGTTTCCCAAAATAACAAATCAAGACTATTTCAAGTTAATTAAGTTGAGTGATCTACTGAGCAAACTCCTTGCAGCCAAGAATTAAGGAGACTTACCTGGCCTTACCTTTCTTGACACTTCAAGAGGTATCAATCCGATCCTGCGAAAGCTCCCCTTTAACCTACAGGAAAAATGGGCATCAGTAGGTTCAGCATACAAGCAAAGACATTGTCTTTCATATCCACCATTTGTTTACTTCGTGGAATTTATCAGTCAAGAAGCAAGCGTTCGGAACGACCCAAGTTTTAATCTCAACACTCAAGAGGAGATTGGTCCAAAGGCTGAGAGGACAACTTGGAAGTCAAACAAACACAAAGAGGTTTCTACACACAAAATGGAGGTTATCCCCAAAATGATTTCAAAAACGAATGAGACCTTCTCAAAATTTGACGATTGCAATAAAGTGTGTCTTCTACATAAAAAGCCACATCCTCTATGCAAATGTCGAGCATTTAGGGAGAAGTCTATTGAAGATCATAAGAGCTTCTTGAAAGAGAATCACGTTTGCTTTAAATGTTGCTCCTCCACACTGCATGTAACAAAAAACTGCACAGCCATAATCCAGTGCTCTGAATGCAACAGTGAAAGGCATCCCACAGTGCTTTACCCTGGGCCAGCACCTTGGGCAGCAGAGGTAGATCCTCTATCGGCGCACGACGGGGAGGATGAACTCTCCTTTCAATCGCAGGTCAACACTCAGTGCACACAAGTTTGTGGAGGGGATCTTGCTGAGAGATCATGCTCTAAAATATGCCTTGTAAAGGTTTATCCATCTGGGTCTAGAGACAAGGCTAAGAGAGTTTATACCATCTTAGATGAGCAAAGCAACCGATCACTAGTTACTTCAAGGTTCTTCGAAGTTTTCAATAATACAAGTTCAAGTTCTCCTTACACTTTGAGAACATGCACTGGAGTGAAACAAGTATCAGGAAGAAGAGCTACAGGCTACGAAGTAGAATCTCTGGATGGAGTTGTTCGCCTCCCATTACCAAGTCTTATAGAGTGTAATGATATCCCAAACAACAGAGACGAGATTCCAACTCCCGATGTAGCTCTCTACCATCCTCATCTGAAATCACTAGCACATCTGATCCCAGAGGTCGATCCAAATGCCCCAATCATGCTCCTTCTGGGCGTGACATGCTCCGTGTTCACAAAGTCTGCAAACAGGTTAACGGCATGCACAACATGCCTTACGCACAAAAGTTGGACTTGGGGTGGGTGATAGTCAGCAATGTATGCCTGGGCAATGTGCACAAACCACCAACAGTTTGTACTTTCTTCACCACTGCTTCTGATATTGGACGTCCAACACTCTTCCAACCATGTACAAATGTGTTTTACATTAAAGAAAAATATACTGTAGCGGATTCCCAGTCAATTAGCACCTTCCAGCATGTTTAGAGGAGTCACCTATTTGTGAGGCTGACCACCCAGGACACTCTGGGTTTCAGAGAACCAAAGATGACAACCAAGTAGCACCTTCGATTCAGGATGTGTACTTCATGAAGATAATGCAGGAAGGACTTTGCAAAGACTCAAACAATAGTTGGATAGTCGCCTTTTAAACATCCACGCCCACGGCTCCCCAACAGTAGGCCTCAAGCGTTGAAACGTCTCACATCTCTCAGACGCAACCTTGACAAGAAGCCTGAAATGAGAGAACACTTCCTGAGCTTCATGGGCAAAATGTTCCAGAATAACCATACAGAGTTAGCTCCTCCAATCAGTGAAGAAGAAGAAAGGTGGTACTTACCCACATTTGGTGTTTACCACCCAAGAAAGACAAAACAAATGTGGGTCGTCTTCGATTCGAGTGCCCAGTTCAATGGCATGTCCCTCAATGATGTGCTACTAACTGGACCCGACTTAAATAACAAACTCCTCGGAGTTCTGATCTGCTTCAGAGAAGAACTAATTGTCTTCACAGCAGACATCGAACATATGTTTTATTGCTTTCTAGTTAAAGAGGAGGATAGGAACTTCTTACGCTTCCTTTGGTTTGAAGACAATGACCTCTCCAAAGATATTGTCGATTATCGTATGAGGGTCCACGTCTTCGTCAATAGCCCGTCTCCTGCAGTGGCTATCAATGGTCTGCACCAGTCTGTTCAAAGTGATGAGTTCCACGTTGACTGTGATGTTCAGCATTTTGTGATGCATGACTTCTATGTAGATGATGGGCTGAAGTCTCCACCTACAACTGAGGCCGCCATCAGCATGCTCAAAAGAACACAGGACATACTCTTTAAGTCAAATCTGAGACTGCACAAGATCGCTGCAAACAGTAAGGAAGTCATGGAGGCTTTCCCACCATCTGATCGGGCAAATGATTTGAAGGCGCTAGACCTTGATGTCGATCAGCTTCCAATGCAACGCAGTCTTGGACTCGGTCGGAACCTCCAGACAGATTGTTTCCACTTCAGTGTCTCAAAGGAGGTAAAGCCATGCACCCGACGTGGCGTCTTGTCTACAATCAACAGTCTTTACGATCCTCTTGGTTTTGCAGCACCAATCACTATCCAAGGCAAGGCAATTTTAAGAGAGCTCACAGCAGGTATTGGGGATTGGGACACACCTCTACCAAAGGAAAGGGAGGATGCCTGGATAGCATGGAGAGCCTCTTTGACTGAACTCCCTGACCTTTCAATTCCTAGATTGTACACCAAAATGTCACCTTCAGCAGCTGACAAGAAAGAATTGTGTGTCTTCTGTGATGCATCAACTAAAGCTATTGCTGCAGTTGCATATTTGAAAGTCACAGATGCTGAAGGTAACAATCAGGTTGGGTTTGTCACGGGCAAAGCTAAACTAGTCCCACGTCCAGAGCATACGATTCCCAGATTAGAGCTCTGTGCAGCGGTGCTTGCTGTCGAGCTAGCTGACAGAGTGTCCACAGAGCTGAACTTTCAGCTCAATGCTGTTTCTACAGTAAAGTGGTTCTGGGCTATGTTTATAACGAAAACAGACGGTTCTATGTCTATGTTAGTAATAGGGTACTACGGATCAGAAGGTCATCTAATCCAAACCAGTGGTACTTCATACCCACAGATCAGAACCCAGCAGATCATGCAACTCGTTTTGTTGCTGCTGGTCAACTCATCCATACCAAATGGTTGGTTGGACCCAAGTTTTTGTACTCACCTGAGCTAGTGGTCTCTGAGAGAAGCTATGATCTGGTTGAGCCAGATATAGATCCAGATGTGCGACCTCTAGCATCTACCTTGAGCACAACAACGTCCCCTGATCATCTGGGTTCCCAACGGTTTGCTAGGTTTTCTTCTTGGAGGTCGCTCATTTGTGCGATGGCACGCCTTATGCACATAGCATATCTTTTTTCATGTCAAAGCAGTAAGAAGTGACTCCTGCAGAGGTTGGCATTACTGCAAGTCAGAGGTCAGTGTTGAGGAGAGAAATCAAGCTTCATCCATCATAATTAAAACAGTAGGGGAGAACTATCGCCAAG
>JARVGQ010001777.1:36301712-36316966 GCA_031762355.1 Hypsolebias martinsi | reverse complement strand
GGTTTCTTCTCTGCTTTGAGGAAGGCCCAGTTAGGATATCCACATTTCTCTAGAGCCTGTCTTGTGTGTGATTTCTCTTTCTGTCTGGCTCCTGAGTTACCTGGATTATTGAGCATGCATCAGGGTGTCCTTATGAGGTCTTTCATTGCCTTTGATTAAATCACTGTGAGGTCTTCTGCTCCTCTGGTTATCTTATGTTTTGTCCTCAGTTCTCTTCATCAGGTGGCTTCCACTCCACATAGACTACATTTACATACAGTAGCCTACTATCAGTCTGAGCCCTTCATTATAAACCAGGGTCAGAACAAACACATGCATTTGGCTCAAACTGCACTCCCGTCTGACAGGTTGTGGAGTCTTCTGGTCCTCTCATAGAGAGTCAGACTTCTTCCATGAAACCAAACCTTAAATTTACCACAAAGTCATGAACACTTCAGTTCCTGTTCCATCCAGTCTTCACACTTTGGATCAGCCTACATCCAATCTAACATTCTAATGATGACTTTCTGAGAGTTTCATTAAAACGTGTCCACTAACTCATTAGATATTTAGCTAATACATCAGACTAACAAACCTCCACCCACAGGCCGTTTGTCTTCTGTGACAGCCTGCACGCAGAAGTTCTGCTGTCCATACTGGTTGGTCCAGACTGCAGAATGGGACCAGACTGTCCTGGCAATCTAATCCTCACAGGAAGAACATTATTCAACTAGAAAGTTCCTAGAAACTGTGACGGGGACTGCCACGTTGCATCCATTTAAACATTTTGATTTGACGGTAGTATTCGGTATGTGTTGGTCATTGTACTCAGCTACCAGCATACCAAATTTCTGTTTAATATCTCTAAAAATGTCTGTTTAATAGCATTTAAATGCCTGATTAATAGCATTTTTTTATTTTAAGCTCAGGCAACCATCTTAGATTTTTAATTTGCAGTCAGAGTCTATTAAGGATTGTTCTCAGCTACGAATACACCAATTTTCAGCTAAATCGCTCTAAAAGCCTCTGAGCCATTTGAAATTAGCTTTGGTGGCCATCTTACATTTTTAGATTTTAATTCAAAATGTATTGTGCATCTCTGTCAGCTACCACCACACCAAACTTCAGCTCAATATCTTTTAAAATAGTTATCTTATTTTTTTCCTTTAAGCATATTGGATTTTTTTTTTTTTTTGTTTGATTCAGGAATGTATAACAACTCACTTTCAGCTACAAGCATAACAAATTTCAGCTCAATATCTCAAAGCACGGTGCCGAGACGGTCACTTTTATATAACATTTGTGGCAGTACACATTCTGGTTTGGGTCGCATTAAAGTTGATAGAAGAGTAAGACCCTTTTCACGTGGATAACAATACAGTAGAGGGCTGCCTTCATGCAGTCCCTAATAATTCTAACCCCAATTCTCACCAAAACACATTTAGATAAAGCTTGGTAAATCAGTTAAGCAACTCCACAGAGTGTCATCCTGAAACTTTGGGGGAGGCAACAAACATTCCTTCAAATAATGCTACGTCTTTGGTTTACACACAAATAAGTTTCAACAGATCATCTGATTTATTCTGTTTCTGTTAAACACTTTTGTATTCAAGCTGATTAGTTCTGTCATGATTGATTGTTTGTTTGTTTTTGTGTAGGACTGGCCCCCTGAATGTATTAAGAATGTTCTTCTGTGCTCAGGTCTTCTCTCTGGATAAGGTCGATGCCTTCCAGGACTTCTACAGCCCCTTCAAGGCTGATGTGAAGAGCAACATGTTGGAGCGATGTGCAGAACAGATAGCCACGCTCTGTGCAACGCTCAAAGAGTACCCCGGGGTTCGATACCGAGGGTGAGACCAGAGTTCTTCAACTGTCTGTCTGTCTCTAAATCCCCCATGAGGAGGTGGTCAAATCATACTCTGCTGGGACAACATGGAGCGTCACAAACTGAATGCTCTAGATCCATGTTCATATAGCTGCTTCAGTTTAGAGAAAACCAACGGAGACTTTGTAGAACTAAAGTTACATATGTAGATACAGTTCTATGAATCCCGGATGACTGCCAGAGGGCGGTGCTGAAAGCACTGAATGTTTCCTTCGCGCTTGCGCTGTTTGAGTAATAATATCAAAAAAGTCACACGTGCGTGACATGGATGTCCAATCACAGCTCTGCTCCTACAGAATCTTCTCACGGAAAGCAAGGATTCTGAGTGACAGAGAAGCTCCGGCAGTCATCCAAGAGTCATAGAACCGTAGTTACATATGTAACTTTCGTTCTATTTCATCCCTCCTGACCGCCAGAGGGCGGTGCTGAAAGCACTGAATGATGGATACCAATGATGTCATGAGGAATCCTGAGTACATACCTCACTGAGGAGGCCCAGAGGACCCTCACAGAAGACCCTGGCCCAGGGGATATGGGGTGGCCACGTTAACTCTGTAAAGTCTGGTGAACATGCTTGGGAAGCCCATGATGTTGCAACACATATTGCTTCCATCTGAACCCCTCTCAGGGCAGCCCAGGCAGTGGACAAGCTCCTGGCAGAATGTGCCTTCATGCTGACCAGCAGGGGGTCGTGCCCTGTGGCGTAGGCATGGCAAATGACATCCATGATCCAGTGGGAAAGGCACCGTGTGGTAAGAGGATAGCCTAACCTAGGCCTTCCTTAAGACACAGACAGTCGATCTGAGCATCGTATAATGGCAGTGGCTGCAACGTATGCCTCCAGTGCTCTCACTGGCACAACAATCCAAACCCCTCGCCAGGTATAGGTTGAAAATGTGCCAGCCTCAACGGTTGGTTACAGTTAGAGTGAGATAATACCTTGGTATAAATGTAGTGTTTGGCCACAAGGTAACATCAGAGCCTTCAGGGCTCCACCTGAGGCCTGAGGAGCTGAGAGAGAGCTTGTAGCTCACTGGTCCTCTCGCTGAGGCCATAGCCAACAAAAGTCATCTTACACGAAAAACCACTTGAGGTCCGCCTACATCAGAGGCTTGAACGGAGGGCAGCGCAGAACATCGATAACCACGGGGAGGTCCCAAATTGGTGCTTGTGTAGCTGTCGATGGATGCGACCTACAGGCACCACGCAGAGAAGAGAGACCAGATCATGGCTTCCCACCATACGGCCATTGATGCCGGCGTGATAAGATGACATTACCGTTACATAGACCTTAAGCATCGAAGGAGATCCTTACTAAGGAGAGACTGGAGAAAACTGGGTACTGTGCAGCAGACTGGATCCTCAGTGTGATCAGAACACCGTTGGAAAAACAGACGCCACCTGTTTTTGTACTGCTCACGAGTAGAGAGTGCCCTCGCGCCCAAGATGGTGCATCCGACGGGGCTCGAAATTCCAGTCAGCTGCTGTTCTGGTCTTGCAGTGGCCACACTCAGAGCTGAAGACGTTGAGGATTGGGGTACCATAGCAGTCTCCCAGCTGAGACAGCAAGTTCCTCCTGATCGGAAGATGCCATGGGACGTCCTGACATAGACTCCATATCAGTGGGAACCATGGTTAGGCTGGCCAACATGGGACCACCAATAGCATCCTGTGACCCTCCTCAAGGGCTCTGTGAAGGGTTGGCCAAATCAGAGAGAGGGGTGGAAAGGCCTATAGAAGAACCCTTGGCCAAGAATGAGCTAACGCATCCTGGCCCGGCGCACCCGACGTCATCATAAGGAAGTATCCTAGGGGACACTTAATCGACCCTCTGTTGCAACCAGGTCTACCTCTACCTGACCAAGATAGTTCCAGATCATCAGCACTATGTTGTTGTGGCAGGACCACTCTCCTGGAGCAGACCCCTGGCAGGAGAAGAAGTCTTGCGACCTGACTATATTGCCCTGGTAAGTATGTCGCCTGCAAGGTGGACAGGCGAGGAGAGGCCCATCCCAAGGGCTCTCTGATGGAATCAGGGCCTGAAGACCTGACTATGTTACTGCAAGCCTGGGATGCCTGTGTGGCTTGACATCCAAGCGAAAGCTGTTGAACCACCTCTTTAAGAGGCGAAGTGGCAGCAGGCATAAGGGCACCACCCAAGTGGCTGATTTCGGTTTGCCCAGTAGCTACCTGAAGGCAATGTAGGGGAGCTGCTTGCCCAGCCTGAACTGACTGACCAACTGGAACATGCCGCCCACCCTTGAGCGAATGGGTGAGCTCTCATGGAGGGTGAATGCAAGATCACCCAAGAAAGGCGTTAGTTGGAAAAGGATCAGGTAGCTTTTCTTCAGATTGACATTGAGGTCCAACTGAGCGACACCTGAGCGAGCAGGCCGGTCGTGTCACGAAAGGCACAGGCCCGAGACAGGGCACAGAGAGCCAATTGTCTGAGTATGGCAGAACCTTCACTTCGATGGCCTTCAGAGGAGGGAGGGCTGCCTTCACGCACTGAGTAAACGCCCTTGGGAAGAGAGAGAGCCTGAAAGGAAGTACCTGGAGCTGACCGTGATGACCATGATAGGCAGACCTGAGAAAGCAGCGATGCTCTGCCGCAATAGGCACCTGAAAATGAGCATTTTTTTTCAGGTCTACAGACATGAATCATTCCCCCTCGTGACAGCTTGAAGGACCTCTGCTGTCATGAGCATGTGGGAGGGCAGCACCCTTAAGTACTGGTTGAGTCCCTTCAAATCTGAAATGGTATGAAACTCGTCTTCTTGCGCTAGGAATTAAGTTGAGTGATAGCCTCTGGGTTGTTGCAGAAGGTCCACTGCCTTGTTTACACCCTTAGCCAGGAGGATGAAAGCTCCTGGCCTAGTGCTCTAGCTGTCACTGGGTTGGCAACTACAGTCACCTTGACCTGGCGTGAGATGTGAGGACACCGTCAGAACCATAGCCGGTAACCCTGGATCAGAGTGGCAACCACCTGTGGGTCCATGGTGTGAGCAGCCCCATGATTGAGGTGGTGGTGGCAGAAATATCTGACAGTTGGCCTAGTCGTGTTGGTGTCTCCCTGCACAGCTCCTAAGGGCTGGGGGCGGGGGGGTGTCAGCGTCCAGAGTCCCTGGTCCGAACCTGCCCAGCTGGTTGGTGACCAACTCACAAAGGCCCCCGTTGGGTCTTTGCTGGCCCACATAAGGGTAAATACCCCTTGGCCGATCACGACCCCGAGGCGGCGGCTGAATACTAGGATCAGCTGACGGTCATCTTGGAAGCCAAGGAGGTGAAGGGGGCATCGCCCTACCTAAGGCTCGAAAATTGCTGCCTCGTCTGTCATGCCTGGATGGCTGGTGACACGATGAGCAAGCCAACAACAGGTTTGATAGCCGGCATGCAATCTAGTTCCACCACAGCCAGCTCATGCAAAGAGCTTTGGGTCCCACCAACAACAACGTAACTCCCTCGGGTACTCCTCCGATAAAGGGATGGAAAAGGGAGGAGGGGCCCATCTGCGCTTGAAGAAGGCCCTTCCAGGAGTGGACTCCTCTGGTTGTAAGATCTGCAGCTGCATTTGTCTCAGGGCCATACACATGATGTGCATTGAGTCGTCACCTGAGTCGTAGGTCACCTGACCTACTATCTGTGGTCTGGGATGAAGAAAATGAACCAGTCTCTGAATGTGAGATGACTGGTCTTCCTCCTCACTGAGAGGCAGAGACAGTCAAGTATAACACATCCTCCTCTGCAGCCAGCTCAGGCGTGGGTCGGGAGGAGAGTCCGGTCGATGCCCCTGGCTTGGCCCATGGTTGGCATGCCTGAAAAAGGGAGCAATCAATACAAAGTCAGAGCTAGTAAGCCTAGCACAGCCTAAGCGTTATGATGCCAGTGAGAATGATTGAGAGAGGGGGGCGCGAATGCACGCCTTCACCAAATAAATCAAGGTCAGAGCTAGTAAGCCTAGTTCAGCCTAAGCGGTATGATGCCGGCGACAGTGTTCATCTTGACCGTCATCTCAGTCCAACCATTTATAAGGTTGGCGAAAGATTCTTTGGGAGAGGGTGCACAACGCTAACCTTCACCAATCGAAAAACAAGGCCAAACTGAGAGAGGCTAGCACCGCTAGTCTAGACCAACCGTTATGAGGTTGGTAAAAAAAAAAATTATAGAATAGGAAGGTGCACGAATGCTTGCCTTCATAAGTAAAAACGAGACCAGAACACAGCTGGCTACGTAATAGAACTTCAGAGCACAATCCAAATCAACCATGTCATTGGAAGCCTCCACAGCGGCTGGTGCCGTTAACAAAGGAAGATAGGAGTAGAAGGCTACTTTCTTGTTGAATCTCACACATGGTAGTTGCTGCACAAAGTGGGCGAAGCCGCTAACCAAGGTAAACAGAAGTAAGAGTATTCACATGTTGAATCCCACACATGGTAGTCACCTCACAAGGTGGACGGCGCCGCAACAAGGCAAACGGAAGTAAGACTACCCATGTGTTGAAGCTATACACGGTCGTCGTCTCACAAAGTGGACAAAGCCGCTAAACAAAGCTAACAAAAGTAAGACTACCCACGTGTTAAATTTCACACACATGGTAGTCGCCTCACAAGGCAGACAGAGCTGCAACCAAGGCAAACAGAAGTGAGACTAGCCACGTGTTTACTCTCACACACCTGGTAGTCATCTCACAAAGCGGGCGAAGCCGCTAACCGAGACTAACAGAGCAAGACTACCCACGTGTTAAATCTCACACATGGTAGTCGCCTCACAAGGTGGACAGAGCTGCAACCAAGGCAAACAGAAGTAAGACTACCCACGTGTTGACTCTCACACACCTGGTAGTCGTCTGACAAAGCGGGCGAAGCCGCTAACCAAGACAAACAGAAGAAAGACTACTCACGTGTCGCGGTAGCTAACTCCACAAGCAGACGGCGCCGCTAGCCCAGGTAAAAATAAAAGGAAGACTACTTACCATTGTTGAATACAAACACAGTAGTCAAACACTGTAAGTTGGAAAAGAGGTGAAAAGCTGTCGTAGTCTCCAACGAACAGGAGAAATACCTTGAATGAAGGCTAAACTGTTGTGGCCCCTCAGAGGGCGAACATGCTGCTCTGGCCAGCGGGCTGTCGGGCTTCCAGTGACAGTAGAAAAAAAACAATTCCCAGAAGCCTTGGACTGAACCATGAGCAAGAAGAAAAGGGGAGCAGAGCCGCGGATGATGCCTGGCTACATAGCTTCTGATTGGTCATCCGTGTCACACACGTGTGACTTTTTTGATATTATTACTCGAACAGCGCATGCGCGAAGGGAACATTTAGTGCTTTCAGCACTGCCCTCTGGCAGTCAGGAGGGATGAAATAGAACCTACTTCAACAACATTGCAAAGATTGTTTTTTTATTTTAAGTGGAGAAAAATTATGTATCAAGGAAACAAAAACATTCAGAATTGAAAGGTTTTGTATCTGGTTTATCTTTTCACCTTAAACTCCTCGATGCATGGACTTCATCATCCCCATCAGACAATCTCTAGTTTAAAAAACAGAATCGACTTCTGTCAGTAAACAGAACGTTTCTTTAAGAGCATCTAAACTAACAGGAGCACTGACTGAACATTTTCTTCCACCCCCACCCCACGCCCTAATTTTCTTTTGCCCTTTAAAGCATTTTATTCACTTCTGAGTCACACGTTTGTGTGACGTAAAACAAATGTCCATTATTCTTTTTACAAAAATATTAAACCACATAAACTCTAAGAACAGGCTGCTAAACATCTGACATGCATCCAGAAGAGAACGTGGCATATGCAGCACTCTGTTGCCATGGAAACTCACAAACTCAAACGCCATCCTGTTAAAGAAGTTTAATGTGTGAGTCTGTGGGGTAAACAATGATGAGAAAATGTGATTGTACACCAAGTATGGTGCAGTTCTCAGACTGAAGATGGTTTAGAACCAGGCTGAAGATAGATTTGATCTGGCTTGGATTCATTCTGTCATCACTGATCAGTCACAGAGTAGGTAATGTAGGTCAGAGCATCCCTGATGCTTGTTTACATTTCTATCCTGACGACACAGTTGTTTATTGTCAAGCTAAACAGTTGCTAAGGCTTTCCAGCTTTTGCAATCTGCTTTTGACATCATCCAGTCAGATTTGTTCCGTCTCAAACTTGTCCTAAATGCTGATAAAACCAAAGGGATGCTTTTTTCCAAACAGGAAGTCAATCATAGCAGTTCTCCCTCTGATTTTATCCTCAAATGGTGTCCCTATTGAGCTTGTTGATTCCTATAAATATTTGGATATACTGGTCGACTCACATCTCTCCTTTAAAAAGTAGCTTACAAAGCAGAGTGAAATTAAAATTATCAGAAGGAAGTGGAGAGAGCGTGTTTTTGCTGAATTAGGTGGAAAAAAGTTGAAAAGCGTGCAAAAATGTGAAATTAGTAGAAAAAGCTAAAATTAGCATAAAACAGCTACTGGTAAATAGTAGCTTAAATTGCAGAAAAAGCTGAAAATTGGAGAAATAAACTGAAATTATTAGAAAGAAGCTAGAAGAAGAACAAAAATGTTATAGTTAGTAGAAAGAATTTGAAAGTATCACAAAACTGCTCATAAACAGCTGAAAGTAGCTGAAAGTACCCAAAAAAGTTTAAATTTGCACAAGGAAGG
Organism: Hypsolebias martinsi; assembly: GCA_031762355.1. Classification (NCBI taxonomy): domain Eukaryota; kingdom Metazoa; phylum Chordata; class Actinopteri; order Cyprinodontiformes; family Rivulidae; genus Hypsolebias; species Hypsolebias martinsi. Next base: position 36,308,435 of record JARVGQ010001777.1, on the reverse strand, counting down.
GGAAAGAAGGTGAAGCAGAACAAAATGTGAAAGAAGCAGTAAAAGGTTGTAAACACGTCTAAAGATCTGAAGGATGAGCTCAATGTGTTTTTAATGAGACAAAAATGACAAGAAAGGCTAAATATTTCAAACAGCTAAAGTTGCACCAATACCAAAAGTCTTAGCAGAATTGTTCTGAAGGAGCTGAACGTTTGGATTTATGATTTGATGAAATAGCACAGAAATTGTGGAACGAGAAAGAAGCTAAAAAACATACAGAATAGTGGTATGAACAGCCATGTATATTTTTTCATTTACCCTTCATTTATCCAGGTAGTCTCATTGAGTCACGAGAACTCATTTTCAAGAGAGAGGGAGCAGATGGTGGGGGTTAAGGGCCTTGCTCAGGAGCCCAAAGTGGGGTGAATGAGGATGGAGGCAGGTGTGGGTGTTTCACCTTTTTCCACCCACGTTTTTTTATGTTGTCTGTGCTGGGGCTTGAACTGGCGATCTTCCGATCACTGTCTCTAACCTCTGCGCCACCACTCCCCTGTAAATTTAAATAGGAAATAATAGTGTGAAGCATTCACAGTATTATTCTTCAGATACACTGATTTATTGTGGACTATGTAAATTACGAGTTATTTACATTAATAAACATGAACTGTTGTTCTTCCTACTGATCAGAGATATTACAAAATGTCAAAATGATTTGATGTAGTGAAGAATAAAAATGGTTGTGGCTAAATGAAGCCTGATTTTTTTTGGATTACATCAGATGTGTTATGGAAAGTTTTTATTTTTTTATTTTTATGAAGCATTCATTAATTAAATGGGCTGATGAAAACCCAACAGACATTTTATTCTGTTTTCAGCTAAATTAAAAAAGGTATATGGTCATTTTAAAATCAGATTTCAAAGACTTTTTGTAGTGCTGACTTTATCGCACTTCACACTGGACCACATTAGATGTTGAGAACAAAGCTCACCTCTCCAACCATATCTGGAGGCTAAAATTAAACGGCTGGGTTTTGAAGTTTTCCTGTTTTGTTTCAAACCAATCAGTGAAATGTTCTCTGCACCATTATGTGTGTTGGCTCAGGGACTACAAGGACTGTGCCGTTTTGGCCCAGATGCTTCAGGAAAAGCTGGATGGCTATAAGGCTGACGACCCCACCATGGGAGAGGTAGGTGCAGAGCCCAACAATGAAACCTTTAGGCTTTTTTACACCATAGAACATCAGGAAGTTTAACGACGGCAGAAGAGTACATGACAACAGCTCAAAATGATGCTTATAGCAAGTAAACTATATATATACAGTATATATATGTATATGTGTGTGTGTGTGTGTGTGTGTGTGTGTACCCACACACATTTCTCCTGCTTTAATGGCTTTGTGAAGGGTTAACCCTTTGCTGTCCAGATGCACCGATCGACTTTTGTCTTCCAACTTAAAATTCAAAGTTGGTCACATCGTAAAATTGTCATAGTCACAAAATATAAAAGTGTTAAAAATTATTTTTAATTATTTCAGAACTTCTATGCTCAGTTGTTTCGGTGTAATTGATCAAGAAGTTCATTTCTGCTCCATTCTGCAGAGCTGCGTTAAGCTGTGTGACATCCATTAATGTCCTGCTGCACTTCTCTTCTCTACAGTTTACATTTAAATACTGTAACATTTTAAGTAAACAAGCCGTGCTGCATGCAGGTCTCCAGTCCATCACAGGGACACCTGGACATGTCTCCAGTCCATCACAGGGACACCTGGACATGTCTCCAGTCCATCACAGGGACACAAACAAGACAAACGACCATTCCCTCTCATCTACTTACCAGTCAGCCAACGTGCATGTTTTTGCTCTGTAAAATGAGAACAATACGTTCATGACGTTGATGTTTTTCTTCTAACAGAAGGAGAGATGGGCGATCATGTTGTTACATTTCTGTTTGTTTGTTTCCTTGAAGGAATGCAACTTTTTATACCTGACCTGGTTTTAAAAGTTTTGAATAAATGTGGAACATGAGCAGAAAGTGAGATAAAAGAGTCCAGACCCTCATTTAGCAGCTCACAGCTCGTTTCATGGCTCCCTCTTGCCTCCTCAGATGAGCATGAACAGAATTATTTTTAGAGCAGAGAGAACAGAGGAGTGCAGCTCCTCCTGCTGTACTGTGTGGATGCTCATGCTCATGGACTCGAGGTGTAGAAGTGGCATTATGTGTGGTTGCATGTCTACATGCAGAAGAATAAAGCTTTTCCAATAACCATGCTGTCAATACCATGTAAATGTAAGGCAATAATGAATAATATTGATTCAACCTTTATTTCTACAGGTTAGTGTCGCTGAGCCTCAGGGACTCGTTTACAGAGAGACCTGGTTTTACAAAGAGAACAGTGGACAACAAAGACAACTACAGAATTTGTATTTCCTGCAGAAATGCAAGTGTGAATGTCTCCTGCTTACGAATGTCAAGGAAACAGTTGAACAGTGGCTCAAATATCAGAAAGCACCTTCAAATATCAGAAAGCACCTTCAAATATCAGAAGGAAGCAGGGTTTAAAAGCAAAAAGTTGTAGTTTTGTTTTCAATAAGTTATTTGTGCTCGTGTTTTCTGAAATCCCACCAGAGACTCAGAGAGGAGAATAAAGATGCAACATCTCCTGATCGTCTTTCGTCTCGTCCCTCAGGACTCTTGGGTCTCATGGGACAGCTCTTCACCACGTCGCCTCACAGGCTTCTGGGAAATCTGAGTTCAGGGCCAGCGTCCTCAGCTTCCTGTTGACTCAGCAGAAAACGCCACAAACTCCTGGAGAGGAGGAGCACATGGAGCTCATTTGTGCATGAGCTCTTTTCCCCACAGCACAGCTGGGTCTGTTCGACCAGTCACATGAGTGACAACCAGCAAAGACAGCGAGAACAACATGCTGCAAGAAACCAGCTTTATGAGCAGCATTATATTCTTTAGCCAAAGCAAGCGTCCTCCCATCAACTGGTGCAGCTTCATGTGCTCGTCATCCACATCAGCTAAGATCATGAGGAGATTTGATGGAAGATCATCCTCCTGCATCCCTGAATGATCTTTAGTATTTTCTTACAATCTTTACGGATAAACTCAGTTAGACACATTTCTAGTTTTAATAATAAGTGCTGGTATTAAAGTTCTTGCTGCTTACATCAGTAAATGAGCTCAAGACGCAGCGAGTGTCTTTTCCTTCCTGTGTCAGTGTCGTCTAATAAAGTAAAAGTCATTTATACGCACCTTTCATGGATAAAACAGCCCAAAGTGCTTAAAAGCAGGAAAACACTATGAACACGCACCAAAACACTCTAGAGCTCAAACCTGTTCATAAAAATGTCTTTAGATGTTTTTTATGAATCAGTTGAAATTGTGTGAAGATCGGGGCGTTGTATTCTGAAGTTAAGGTCAACTGCCTGGAAGGACCGAACCCTAGTGTGGGGGTTCCACCAACAACCTCTGACCTGATGACCTCCACCTGCCAGAAGGTGTGTGGAGCTGAACCGAGCCAGAGGTATACGAAGGAGCTTATTCACGCAAAGTTAACAGAACTTAAAAATACAATTTAAGATGAACTGGGAGCCATGAAGAGAAGCTAACACGTGACGTGAGCTCATTTCTTTGAGTTAAATCTCACAGTCGAGTTCTGGACAACCTGAAGATGGTCCAGCTCTTGTTTTGGCACATTGTTTTTCTACCATTGGTGCTTTGTGTGTTCTTTGTTCATGACTCGGATCTTACTAATGTTTTTCTTTAGAATTTGTGTTTTTGTTGGATGTAACTGGGACCCTGTGTGCATGGTTTCGTTCCACCTCATGTACCATGAGTGGTGTGTATGACAAGTAAATCTCTCTGAGTCTGATAAGATGTTTTATAGTCAACCAAAATGAGTGGAATAACTGTTCATGATTAAAAGTATTTTGTAATAACAATGAAAAACCCTGAATATATATAAAGACCATGCACAAATAAATCCCATCATAAAAACAAATAAACTAAATTATGTTTAACAGTGAATGAACTGTGAGATGATCTGATAAATTAATGCTTTTTCATCCATTATCCAAATATTTTATATTTTATTTAACATCCACATATTTTATATTTTATTTAATATCCACATATTTTATATTTTATTTGATATCCGCATATTTTATATTTTATTTAACATCCACATATTTTATATTTTATTTAATATCCACATATTTTATATTTTATTTAATATCCATATATTTAATATTTTCTTTACTATCCACATATTTTATATTTTATTTACTATATTTTATTTAATATCCACATATTTCACATTTTATTTAAAATCCACATTTTTCATATTTTATATAAAATCCACATATTTTATGTCACAGCTTTTTGGTATATTGAACCAATGTGTGTCGACTGACACCAGCAGCTCAAAACATAAAATGTAATTTATTTAACAAACACACCAACAGAGTGAGGCGGCAGCAACGGATGACATAAAAACAGAAACAAGAGTTCATGGAGAACTGGACATGGTGCTATAAAAATTATCTTCTCATAAGATCTGGTCATGATTTTCTTTAATTTTTGCAGCTGTGATAATGATTCTTGTCTCCCGAGGGTCGTACAGACACAATTATACAACCCTGCAGGCTGAACTAAGTAAAGAAAAGAAAAGGCGAGATGACGGTTTTAAGTGTCTGAGTTCTACTTTCTAGCATCTTTAAAAACTGACGGTCTGAGGCCGCGGCCCACTTTCGCTCCAAACTAGGCCAAAATGTTCTGAAGAGGTTTTCAGAGCTGCAGTTTAAAACAGGAGAGTCGAGTACTTTATGACCGACATGCTCTCGTGCAGGTTTTCACTTTTATTCAGACAATTTAGGTTTAGCTCAAAAATGTGCAGGAAACAACTGTTTTCTTTAATATTCTCAAATGGTCCAAACCTGAAGTTACTGAACAGAAACTGCTTTTGTCAGGAATAATTTACGGGTATGACCACATCACACGTGGAGTTTTCGGTGTTGCTGTCTTGCCATCCTGCCATCGTGGTTCAGTCCTTCCAGCCTCGGGCTCAGACCTGTCATGGCGGCTGTCTCCATGATCCTCCATCTGACTGCACGGACCAAACTCTATGGACAGGTTCAGTTCCGTGGGGAAACCTGGATGTTCTCCACGTGCTGGACTCAATTCTGGAGGGCAGTTGTACACCATACAGTTGTGATCCTTATTACCAGCAAGCTGTTGACGGGACCTGCTAACAAGATCTGCATGCTGCTAACAAGACCACACCGCTAACCGAACCACACTGCTAACAGCATTATGCTGCAAACTGGACCATGTTGCTAAGATAACGTCACTATCATCAGAACTGCTCTGCCAATAGGACCATGCTGCTTTGCTGTGCTGCACTTTTCTTAGACCTGTCTAAAGCTTTTGACACTGTGGATCATAACATCTTGTGTCATAAGCTCTCAGAAACTGGTTTCTCAGATTATTCCATTGGTTGGTTCTTTAACTATCTTTCAGATCAGAGGCAATGTGTTCAACATAATGGTATTTCCTCCAGTTATCTAACAGCCAGTAATGGTGTACCACAATGCTCAGTCTTAGGTCGCACCCTCTTTACAATCTACATAGGTAATATAGGTCAAAGCATCCCTGATGCATCCTTGGATTTCTGTGCTGATGACACAGTTGTTTATTGTCAAGCTAAAACAGTTGCTAAGGCTTTCCAGCTTTTGCAATGAACATTCGACATCATCCAGTCAGATTTGTTCTGCCTTAAACTTTTCCTAAATTCTGATAAAACCAAAGGGATGCTTTTTTCAAAAAGGAAGTCGGATCCCATAAGTCCTTCCTCTGATTTTATCCTCAAATGGTGTCCCTATTGAGTTTGTCGATTCCTATAAATATTTGGGTACCTTGGTCGGCTCGCATTTCTCTTTTAAATTTCATGTGGAAAACCTAGTAAGGAAACTGAAAGTTAAACTTGGTTTCTTTTTCAGAAATAGATCCTGTCTAACTCTGAACGCTAGTAAATGGCTTGTAACTGTGACTTTCCTTCCCTCCATTGGCTACGGTGACATTATCTTCATGAACAATCCTATAAGCACCCTGCAGATGCTGGATGCTGCCTACCATGATGTATTCATTTAAGATTCATAACTGGCTGCAACTACTGTAACCATCATTTCACCCTGTAGTCACTGGTTAACTGGTCATCATTAACCTCATGCAAACTCTTCCATTGGTACATTTTCATCTTTAAATCACTTCTTGGTCTGCTGCCTTCATACATTTTCTCCTACATGTCTCTGCGTGAGTGCAGCTACAGCGTGCACTCTCAGGACATTATTACCTACAGTGTTCCCTCAGTGAGGTCTGAACTAGGCCAAAGGGCCCTCAATTATGCCGCCCCTGTTTCCTAGAATACTTTGCAAAAAGATCTTAAGCTCTCGACCTTGACCTCTCTAAGTGACTTTAAAACCCTAAGTACCTGGCAAAAGCCAATGCAGACAAGTTCCTGTTTTTAGGTTTCTAAATCACCTTGTGATCTAACTGTTTTTGCTGCTATTCCTCTTGATTGTCCTTTTGGTGTCATGTCCGCGTCTCTGAGTTGAGACCCAATTGCAGGAAGACGAAGAGGCTCCGAATAAAATAAGTAAAAACGTTTATTTTAAATAATAAACAAACAAAAAGCTGTCAGGGCAGCAGACTTACTTTAAACGGATGAAACACAGAGGGAT
>JARVGQ010001777.1:36068587-36080758 GCA_031762355.1 Hypsolebias martinsi | reverse complement strand
TGTAATGTTCAGCACTTTGTTTCAGCTGTGGCTGTGTTAAAGCGCTTTATAAATAAAGCTGATGATGATGATGATGATGATGATGATGATGATGATGAACAAACGTCAAATTCTGGGTAAATCGTTTTTCCCTTGTTGATTCTAGTTAAGGTTATTAGATCCCCAAACTGTAGTAGTTTCAGCAGATACCACTGTGCCCCCATGAAGTGGAGCTATCATTTGGGGACAAGTGCAGAACAGGTGGGATGATGTAGATGGAATGTTGGAACCATCAAATTCTCTTCCTAAACATTGTGATCTCCTTGTTGCTAGGGTAGTTTGTAGAGTTGATCAAGGCAAGTTGCCAGTGCGAGTGATCTCACCAATGACCCTTTAAAACTGAAAAGTGGTATGAGGGTTGGCACGCTGTTTGCTGATATTGATGTGGAAGATGGGGGAAAAGAGGGTGGATATAACTGTGAACAAATGACCTTTCAGCCTTGGACAGTAGATGCACTGATGGATCAGTTTGGACTGAAGGGGCAAGTTTTTTTTCTGGAGGAAGTGGGGGCAATTAGACAGCTACTTCAAGAAAATCTCTCTGTTCAGTAATGGGGATATGGAGTTAGGTAGAACTTGCTTGATTTCTCACAAGACAGATACATAAAGTGGACCACCTATTAAAATGCACCCCCGGAGGGTTCCCCTTCATTTACAGCAGGAGGTATCTGCCAATTTAAAACTGCCATAAGATAGCCTTTACCACTCGCCAGGGACTTTTTGAGTTCAATGTCTTAAGTTTTGGTTTGTGTAATGCACCCAGTGTATTTCAGCATTTTTTTTTTTTTTTTGCCTTCGTCAGGGGTCGCCACTACGAACTAGTTGCATGAAGACTTGATGCCCTTCCTGACACAACCACAGACCACCAAGCTACCACAGCCCCCTGCGTGGAGCAGAGTGCTGCTATCTAGTGTTCCCGGGGGAGCAGATGGTGTGGGTCAAGGGCCCAGAGTGGGGCAGATGAGGGTGGAGACAGGTGTGACTGCTTCACTTATCCCACTCACATTTTTGATGTTGTCGGTACTGGGGCTTGCACCACCACTCCCACATGGGTTTAATGGATCTTATTCTCGCCGACTTGCAATTCATTCACGCGCATCAGCAGGTCTGACACTTTAAACACTATTTGTTGGGGAAAGAGTTTGTTTTGAGAACTGACCATAACTCCCTCCGGTGGTTGCATAATTTTCGGGGCTTGGAAGGACAGTTGGCTCGATGAGTTGAACAGCTTGCTAATTTTCAGTATAAGATTGTCCATCGCCCTGGTAAATTGCATGCTAATGCAGATGCACTTTCTAGATTACTGGGTGCTATTGAAAACAAACAGCCCCTTGCCAATCTTGTTGTGCAATGTGAGACACGCAGAATAGATTCAGTCAGCTCTGTGTGGCCAGAACCCTTAGTGCAAACTAGTCAGACTTTAGAGATGGACGAGCTGTCACGGTCTGGTTTCCTCGAATCATTCAAAATATTTATCTTTGATTCCTATTTTCAATGCCTAGTCCGCCAACCGGAAGTGGAAGCCCCCCGCCGAACGCCAACGAAGAAGAAGCCGCCCATCGAAAACCAACGAAGAAGAATCCACCGGAAGTGTTTCCAAACATGGAAAGTGAGCAGCTGCTGTCGAAAGCGTGTCTTAACTTTAATAAAAATGACAAGTCAGCTCAGTGCCCAGTAACCTCTTTCATCAAACAATTTTTATTTAAAAGAGTGTTCGACTCAGTAGTTGGCTGTGGTCCTCTGGTGACAGCATGTTATTTTCCTGTCTTTTGGCTGCTCCCTTCTTCAGGGGTCACCACAGCAAACTAAGTTGCACAAAGACTTGGAAATTATTTTTATGGCGGATGCCCTTCCTGATGCAACCACAGACCACTGAACTACCACAGCCCTCTGTGTGGAGCAGAAGGCTGATATCTGGGGCACCCAGGGGAGCAAATGGGAGTGTTAGCGGCCTTGCTTAAGGGTCCAGAGTGGGGGAAATGAGGGTGGAGGCAGTTGTGGGTGTTTCACCTTTCCCACCTGCATTTTGATGTAATCGGTCTGGGGAGTTGAACCGGAGACCTTCCGATCACAGGTACAGCTTCTCTAACCTCTACACCAACACTACCACCACACCACCACCACCATGACCACCACCACCCCCTCTGGTGGCAGCATGTACAACATCTTATTTGTATTTGGAGGTAAGTGTATAGTGTTAATACTTTGAACTGATTACTGTACGTTTTGCTATTCATTCAACCATTGTGTCTACAGGTTAATCCCATTGAGCATTGTGGACCAACTTACAAGAGAGACCTGATTTTAACAAAGAGTGATGACAATAGTAGACAACAAAGACAACAGTATACAATCATAAAAGCATACAAATTGAGAAGAATAAATAAAAGAAAATGGTATTAAAAAAGAAACAGTGAGCGAGTCTACGTGAATTTAATGATGACCAATTAACCAATGAATACAGTGTATACATGTATATAATAGGTATATATTACAGGTATACAGTGCACACCATATACTGTAGTAGGAGCATTTTTCTTTTTTTTTATGATTCTACAGTGTTGACGCTTTGATTTGATTGGCATACACATTTGATATTTACGGTAATGTTCACATTTTTTGTTCTTTATGCATTTTTAATTACTATTGTACTACATATGGGCAGACAGGAGCCCAGATGGATGGATTGTGTTGTCTAGGCAAGTACTAATGTGTGGATTTTCAGTTTACCATGGTTTTTGTTCTCTCCTTGTTTGGGTAGGAGAGAGGGGTGGGTTTATACCGGATCAGTCTTTTTTATATTTTTTATTTTTTTTATTTCTTTTATCAGGTATTGGCTTGTGATATTTTGAATGTAAAAAATTTCTTGCTTTTCAATTATGACCAGTGTTAAAGATGTTGACCCCTTCAGAGGCTTCCCAGTTAAGTGTGAATGCTGGAATGTTATGGGTCCAGTAAAATTCCAGAAAATTATGTCACACCTAAAACAGATGAACACTGATATTGCCTTTTTACAGGACATCCATGAGTGCTCTGCACATAGTGGAATGTTTGTTTTTTTTAAATGGGCTGGTCAGGTGTTTCAGTCTAATTTTCAATCCAAATTTGTAAGATGGGTAGCTATATAGTTGATAACTGGGTGAAATTTATAGCCTTGAGTGTGCATGCTGATAAATGCTAAAAAATGAGCATGTATAAAGTTATACATGTTGCCGGTCATCTTGGTTTCGGCATATACTCCCAACTGGAATGACTCTACATTTTTAATAACCTCTTCTCAAATATGTCAACACATAACCTTATAATTGGTAGTGACACAAATCGTGTGCTTTCATCTCTTGACCATAGTTTGACGGGGAAAACTACTCTAAGTCAGCTCAATTAATCAATTAAATCCTTGAATCATATGGCGTGGCTGATGTATGGTGTTTCTGTAACCCTACTTCACGATCATACACTTTTTTTGTTTGTTTGTTTTGTTTGTTTGGGTTTTTTTTTTGTTTGTTTTTTGTTTTTTCCCCAGTCCATAAGACGTACTCCTGAATCGATTATTTTTTCTTGATAAATTAATTTTGCATTTGGTGAAAGAATGTGACTATGGGGCCATGATCATCTCGGAACATGGTCCACTTGTAAAATTGTTTATCCCGGTCACAAAATCTATATTTTGTCCTTGGAGATTCAACTCCTTTCTTTTCTCTGAGGAAGATGTTGCCAAATTTCTTACATCTGAAATTGAAATTTTCCTCGAAGTTAATTGAACACCAGGAAGGCCACTCTGTACTGTCTGGGAGGCAATAAAGGCCTACCTGAGTTGTCAAAATATTTTTTTTATTGTGCAAACAAAAAAACAAAGGGCTTGTATGGATAAGACAGTTACCAGTTGAGATATACAACTAGACAGAGAATATAGCCACTCCCCCTCTTGGGATCTAATGAAAAAACATTTGTGAATCCAAACCGGATTTAATACTTTGGCTACTCAGTAAGCAGAGTATTTATTTTCTAATTCTAGACAGGGTTACTGTGAACAGTGCAAAAGGGTTGGGTGCTTGCTCCCACATTAGCTGCGGGAACAGTCAGCCAACCAGGCTATTACTGTAATAAACAATGAACAGGGAGCTGCATGTCACAACAATGCTGGCATTGCAAAGTACAGATAGTCCTCGACTTAAGGCGCCCTCGACTTACAGCAACTCGAACTTAAGAACGGGTGTGCGGCGCAGCATTAACATACATTTTACATGTATTTCCTCGACTTACGGCAAAAATCCGGACTTACGAACGGGTTTGCGGCGCAGTATAATGAGTTCCGACTTACATCAAAATCGACTTACGAACGGTTTGTAGGTACGGAACCCGTTCGTAAGTCGAGGACTACCTGTAATATGGTTTAGTAAATTTTACCAGACGTATGAATTCAAAAAAGTTCAAGACAAAAACAGCTTGACTTTATTTGTTACAGATGTTTTGCTTCTCAACCACGGAGTTTTCTCAACTCAAAGAACAGGGAGTGTTGGAGTGTTACAAATAAAGTCCAGGTTTTTGACTTGAACATTTTTGAATTTACCATGTCCTGGATGACTGAGAATCTTCACCAGTGTACAGTCATTGTACATGATCGAGTCAGCAACTAACGTATTGAACACAGAGAACTTTTTTGAAGATCTTGAGCTTCCTTCAGTGAACCCTGATCTCATTAGGGACTTGGAGAGGGAGTTTGATGTAGCTGAGATAAACTCTGCAATCAATGATGTGCAAAATTGGAAATCCTCTGGACCAGCTGGGTTCCCATCTGAGGTTTTTAAGTAAATTTTCAACTCTGTTCTTACCCTTATTAAGATCTGTGTTTGAGGAGTCACTTGCTGCACAGACAGTGCCACTGTCCATATGTCAAGCTGTAAGCTTGCTGATACCTAAAAAAGATTAAAAACCCTCTAACTTGCAGCTCATATAGACCTATCTCACTTTTAAATACTTATTTAAAAATCCTTGCAAAGGTCTTAGCAAAACAACTGGAGTGGGTAGTCCTCACAATTGTCCCACGTGACGAGACGGAGTTTGTTAAAAACCGTCAAGCTTTCTTCAATGTTAGTCGGCTGCTTGATGTAATATACACTCCTTGTCCACCTGAACACACCTGTGACAAAGTCATTCTTTCATTAGATGCGGAGAAAGCGTTTGACTGGGTAGAGTGGAAACTTTAAATTTATTTAAATTTGTTTCCAAATTCATATCATGGGTGAGGCTGATGTATACCTCCCCAATGGCAATGGTCTGCTATAACTATAACATATCTTCATACTTCAAACTGCAGCTGTATATGAGACAGGGGGACCCACTTTCACCACTTCTATTTGTATTAGTGATAGAACCATTAGCTGTAGCTTTATGGCAGACCTCCATCATTAAGGGGATAAATCAAATAGGTATGAAGCATAAAGTTTCTTATGCAGATGACATGCTTTTGTATATATCAGACCCTCTTACCAGCATCCCTGAAGTACTTACTTTGCTTCAAAAAATTGGGAAAATATCTGGCTGTAAGGTCAACCTTCAAAAGACCTAGATGATGCCTGTAACCTCTATAGAAAAGAAAGTCTTGGGCAATGGACCCTTTAAAATTAGTTTTAAAAACTGTAAGAACCTTGGGATATGGGTAACTCGAGATCATAAGAGCCGCTATAAAACAATTATCTACCTCTCTGTAGTGGTCTGCACCTGCTCTGTACCAGCCCTGTTCTGTACTCATAGTTTAAAACACTATGTGTTTTGGTTTAATTAGTGTCCTGCTCTGTATCAGTCCTGCTCGATCTTCATAGTTTATTACTCTCTGTAGTGATCTGGATCAGCACTGCTCTGTGCTTTAGTTTAATTATTCTTCAGGTGTAGAGTCTTTGTTTAATTAGTTCTCCAGTTCTGCTCTGCGATTTAAAGTTATTTACTCTTCAGGTATTGTGTTTTGTGCTTCTGTCCTGATCTGTGCACTTTGTTAATTACTCCCCAGGTGCTATGTGTCTAGTTTAAATAGTGCACCAGTTCTACTCTATGATCTTAGTTGTGATTCTTCAGGTGCTTAGTGTTTAGTTTAATTATGACTCACCTTTATATTCTGAGGTCTCCTGCATCTCAGGCAGGGGAGCATTAAGTGTAAATACCTGCACCTTCACGGTCAGCTCCTAGTTCCCAGTGTCCTGGTTTCCTAGTGTCCTAGTATTCCGAGTATTCCCACGAGTCGTGAGTAATTCTGCTGCCCTGTCAGCATCCTATGTTTTGTTATTGCCTTTTTTGTAATTAAAGATTTTTTACTACACTCTTGGAGTCCTGCTTGCATTTGGGTCTCAACCAACACCTGATCGTGACACTATCATGGCAGAAGGACATTGCTAGATGGCAATCCCTGCCTCACACTATAGGGAGAAGAATAAACTCTGTAAAAAAAAAAAAAAAATCCTATCTAAATGTCTATACCTGTTTCCGAATCTGCCAATCTTCCTTACTAAATTCTTCTTTACCAACCTGAACAGCCTGATATCTGTGTTTATTTGGAATAAAAAGCATCAATGGATTGCCAAGAGGGTCTTACACTTGCCCCGCAGACTTTGAGGCATGTCACTTCCTAATTTCACATACTATTATTGGGCAGCTAATATCAGAGCTCTTCTACAGGTATTCTGGTTGGATAAGGACATCCCTTCTCCTAGTTGGGTAGCCTTGGAAAGGGTCTCAGTTAGACGCAGCTCTCTTTCTGCATTACTCTGCTCTCGGCTGCTCTTTAAACAGTCAATGTCAACTTACGCTTCTAACCCAATTGTGATCTGGGCAGTTAAGATTTGGAATCAGTTCAGGAGGGCATTTAACAAAACAGAGTTATTGTATTTGGTACCTGTGTAATTATGTTTACTCCCTCAGTAGCTGATACAACTTTTGACACCTGGTTCTTGAGAGGAGTGCATTCACTGTGTGATATTTATGTTGATGGCGGATTTGCCTCTTTTGAACAGCTGGTACAGAAGTTTAATATTCACAAGTCACAGTTTTTTAGATATCTGCAGCTGAGACATTTTGTAAGATCTAACTTTGATTGTTTTCCTTTGTCCCCTTCTAAAGATTATGTGGCTAAAATTTTGGAATGCAGGTCTGATATACCAAGAGGGCCCTTAGCAAGATTTAGACACTGCTCAGTTCATACCATGAGTCCAGTTTGGACTCCCTTAAACTGAAATGGGAAGTGGACCTGGAGGAATCCATATCAGATTCAATGTGGAGAAGGAACATTATGAACATTTACTCATCTTCAATCTGTCTGAGACATGCTGTAATTCAATTCAAGGCAGTGCACATGGGGCAGCACAGTGGCACATCTGGTAGAGCTGCTGCCTCTCAGCGAGCAGGTCCCTGGTTCAAATCCCGGTCCAGGGGCCTGTCTGAGTGGAGGTTGCATGTTCTCTCCGTGCATGCGTGGGTTTTCTCCGGGTACTCTGGTTTCCTCACACAGACCAAAAGCATGCATGTTAGGCTGACTGGTAACTCTAAATTGTCCCTAGGTGGAGTGAGAGAGTGAATGGTTGTTTGTCTCACTTGTCTCTATGTGGCCCTGTGATGGACTTGCGACCCATCCAGGGTGTACCCTGCCCCTCGCACAGTGTTTGCTGGACATGGGCACTGGCAACCCCTGTGACCCAAAATGGAAGAAGCGGATATAAGATAATGGATGGGATGGATGGTAGTGCATAGGTTGCACTGGTCCAAAAATAAGTTGTCCAAGATCAAAGCCAACTTGGAGCCGGCATGCAATTGTTGCAAAAAAAAAAAAAAAAATTTGAAAACCTCCACCTACACTCTTGCATACATTCTGTACCTATGTGACAAATGTGTACACCCATCACCACTCATCTCACTGTTCAGGGTAGTCCCTGTGAATATGTCCTTCAGAAAATACAAGAAGGATGTGATTGCCTTTGGCTCTCTTCTGGCCAGGAGGCTAATTTTGGCTAATTGGAAGGACCCCCCCACCCGCAGCATATGTACATTGAATTAGAGAGGTAATATTATATCCATTTGGGAAAAATAAGATACACCCTGAAGGATTCTGTTAAATATTTTGGGACACATGGCAGCCGTTTATGTTGTATGTGGAAAACTTGTCAGTGCCTGTTTAATTTATGTATACATGTATATGTATGACTGATCTGCTGTGGAAGGGATGGGATGGGAGGGGATTTTGTTCTGTTTTTTTTTTTTTTTCTGTTACTAAAAAGCAACAAAAAAAATCTATACAAAGACTTTGTTTAAAAAAAGTCTGGACTTAGACAGGATCATTGCAACACCTTTATTCTGTTCTTTTTTAACCTTTCTGTCATAGATTTGCTGCTGTGTTTAGGATCATTGTCCTGTTTCATGACCTAGTTTGGTCCAAACTTCTGCTGTTGGACAGATGGTCTCACATTAGTTCCAAGAATCCTTCGGCCTACAGAGGACTTCATGGTTGACTCAACGACTGCAAAGTGCCCTGGTCCTGTGGCTGTAAAAGAAGCCCAATCCATCACCCCACCACCACCGTGATTGACAGTTAGTATAATGTTTGTGTTGACATGCTTTTGAGTTCTCTCCTAACAAGGTGATGTGCATTGTGGCAAAAACTTTAGTTGCACCTGTCAAAAGGACATTATTCCAGAAATCTTGTTGTTCAGTCAGATAAAACTTAACAAACCTAAGTGGTGCTGCCACATTCTTTGAAGAGAAAACAAGCTTTCTCCTGCAGCCTTTTCAAACAAGCCGTTGTTGTTCAGCCTTTTTCTAATTTTGCCCACAGACATTCAGGCTTCTGCTGTTTTGTTTGTGGATTTGTTATTGTATTCTAATCTTTCAATAAGTTAACTAGAGTTTCTCAATAGTTTTCTAACTATTGTTGTATAAAATGTGTTAATTTTGACTGTATCTTCATTGTGTTGCAGAATCAACTGAGGTGGCAGAGTGGACTTTGAGAAAAGTGGCAGCGTTGCTCAGTGTATCTCTTTGCCCTCAAGTTTTCTTTAAAGTGTTTGCTTTGTTATATAGTTGTACATTTAGACATGCATACTATTGCTGTTTTATGTGTAAGTGGGTAAGATGGTGGGTGGTTCAGTGAAGTGATTTTGCTACCTCAGTAGTTACATTTTCTTCCTTGATCTTGGGTCCCGTTCAACCAACTCTATTCTTGTAAACAGGTGGTATTGTTTAAGCTGTTGCCATGAGCCTTGCATGAACACATTTTAACTTATTTGCAAGTAATAAAGGTTACAACTTGTTCTATTTGATTTGTTATGATAAACATTAAAATAACGTGGGATGTTCTGGTCGCCGCCTCTTTCATGACACAGGTCAAATGAAATTTTGAGCAGATATTCATTCAACCTTTATTTAGACAGTTAATCCCATTGAGCCTCGAGGACTCATTTATAAGAGAGACCTGGTTTCAACAAAGAATGATGACAACAATGACAATAGACAATCATAAGAGAGGAATAAAGATGTTATACAGTTGTTTGACTAATGATTAGCTTCAGACATTAAAAATGATATGAAATAAAACATAATTCAAACAAGAAAGGACACACAAATTAAGTTGTTTCTTTTTTCTTTTCTTTTCAATTATTCAAAGTGTCATGAAATGTCCTTACCATAACTTTGATTAGAGTCTTTGATTATCAAAATATGAAATAATAAAGTAAATCAAGATTGTTATTTGATTATTTGACTTAGAACAAAATTAAAAAGTCTCTTGATGAGCTAATTTGTGTTCTGGATTCAAATTACTGGAATTATAAGTTCTGTCCTCTCAGAAGGTCTTCTGGGACAAGATGGACATGGAGGTACATCCACTACATACCCCCTTTTTGGAAATCATTGCCAGTCAATGGTGATGAGTTCCAACATGAACGGGTACCTCCAAAAGTCTTTGAACTTGATGTAATCCAGCAAGCGTAAACAGGAATCAAACAAAGTTTATATCCCATAGTGTTTGTGATCTTGATGGGGATCCAGCGAGTGGAAAGATCAAATAAAGGTTTTAATTCCCATAGTTTGTGATGGTAATTCCAATGCAGCCAAGCTTTTTAATCCCATGGAAACAAAGTCAGTAATCCACTGGAACAAGATGTTTATAATCCACAAAGGTAATTTCACAACGGTTAGAGTTGTTGATTGATCAGCATGTAGAGGGGTCCCTTGGATTGATGTTGAAGACGTAACCACTGGATGAAGGTTGTAGACCAGCGTTGGAGTTGTAGGTCTCCTCAGCGAAGGTTGTCAGCTGGGTGGTCTCCAGTTGGTGCCATTCTGGATCTATGTGTCATGCATTTATGTGGTTTTAGGTGGGCTTATGAATGGGATTTTACATTAGGCCCTAACCTATATGCACCTTGTGTGTAAGCTATCATGGTTGGGATCAGCTACAGATAGCAGTTAAGGGGTGGATCATGTTGTAAAGTTAGATATAGGGGTCTATACCTATAGAAGGGTTAAGAAGGTTTCTGTAACGAAGGCCTCTTATTGGTGGCCCGAAACGGTCTTCTGATAAGGTTTTAAAATATTAAAATCTGTGTGATCTTATGAGTTTGAATACTGATCTTGTTGGCATAATAGAAGTCCACGTTTTTGACTCTTAATAAGGATATTTCTAGGCTGATGGTGTTCAAAACAAACACAAAACTGTGTTGTTGTTCATTTTCAGTGTGAGAAGTGTCTTTAATGACTTTTAAAATGCTGATGGAAGCTGCCTTGGTTAAGACTTGTTGCTGTGTTATCGTTTGAATAAGCGTACACGTGAATGTTCTTATCATGTGTGAGCGCCATCTCACTGTGGCTGAGTTTCCTCTCATTCTGCTGATAATACTGTTGTGGGGTTTACACTAACACCAGGGATACAAGCACATTCTGTTTGAAACTGTGTCATCAGCTGTGTGGTTCGGTTTTGACCCGACCCGGTTCTGTCGCGACCCAGTCGACCCAGCTTGTTTGAGCACCGTTGTTTCTGCAGTAAACGCTGTTTTGCCTGAGCGCGGGCTTATAGTCTGCCAGTTGTATGTTGTTTGCCGCATTTTCAGTGTTATTTGTGCGATTTTCAGTGTTTTACAAGTGAAAGAGTCTACAGACTTAGGCTAACTTTGGATGTGCTAAGCTAATGTCAAGTGACGCAGTTCTTCCGCGTATCGAATTCATCCGCTGTGATTGGTCGTTGTATGGAACTACAAGCGCTGTGATTGGTGTGTAGTAAACTACAAGTGTCATGATTGATGGATTTTGGTCACGTGTTAGAATAGCGATGCTGAAAGGCTGAAGAGCCGGTGACGTGACACTGTACGTCATCTCACTCACGTTGCCAGACTATCCTGTTTTCTTTAAGTTTTAAACACTTAAAATGTATTCACAACAGTTCTGATGCAATCGATTTGTCTGTTCAAGGGATGCTTGTTCGAGCGATTTCACTTTTAGACTTATAATTCATTCTACAATGTTGCTTTTTGACCGTGTTCAACTGTTACTAAAGGGAGCTAACAGCTATGACACAGAAAGTCAACAAACGGCATGGGGGAGTCGTTACTGACTCCTAGTGGCCAGGAAGTGTAATTACAGTCACTCTGTGTTATCAAGGAGCTTATGCCTCCACCTGCTGGACGAGCACAATACAACACTTTTTCAGTTTGAAGTAATCAAAACCTCACATTTATTTGGTTACTTTTAGTGAAAAAAGGAAGTATATTAATCCTTTTTCAGTGCATTTGAGTAAATAAAAACGATTTATAGCCTGGTTCTTTGTACCGGTTTAAGATTAAGCTCTTTTTAAGTAACACTGCTACAAAAAGCATTTACTTATGACATTCATTGATGGGATAAATCCTTCAAAAGGTGCCCTTTATTGAATGAGCAGATTTTCTATCAGTACTTGAATGAAACCAATAAGCTATTTAGTTTCAAACACTCACTGCTCACTTGATGAGAAGCATCAAGATCACAAACACTATGGGATATAAAACTTTGTTTGATTCCTGTTCTTCACTTGCTGGATTACTTCAAAGCGTCTGTGACATGATTTATGAACTTTGCAGAAAGTGGCACAACATAAATATCTTTTATCATTCAACTATGTTC
>JARVGQ010001777.1:35754311-35768613 GCA_031762355.1 Hypsolebias martinsi | reverse complement strand
ACCCCAACAGCAGAAGCACAATCAGAGCTCTGACAAACATTTCTGAAAGGCCACACCTACTCCTTTATCTGCTTGCCTTTCAATCAGTGATGTAGAGCACCAGCAGGTGCCACTGGTTACATCCCTCCCCTCCAAAATGCATCGGCGACCCGCCGATGAACAAAACAGAAACACTACAGTTCATTCTTTCACTACAGAAAGCACCGACCTGGGCAGGTTAAATGGATTAGAATGCTGCCCAGCAGTTTTCCTTGAAGATCTACGGGGTTCGTTTGGTTCTACATCCAACTCATCTTCCTGGGAAGGGAGAGACAGTGTTACATTGCGTACAGAATCTGAAGACCCTGGATCCAAAGCCTCACGGGTGGGTTCTGCAAGGTCATTTAACATGACCCCAGATACATTTCCAACCTGTTCATCCTTATGAGTTTCCTGTGGCTCTGAGTGATCCTCCCAACTCACCATGTCCTCAACCCCTCTCACAGATTCCTCTGCTCTAGGCTCAGGAATACTTCTCAAGTCAGTTCTATGCACCTGACGAAGTGGCTCACCCTGGCCTAAGGGTGCAATTGAATACACCACACCTCTCTCAGGGGGTGGACGCACTACTTCATATGGTGTAGAGTCCCAGAAATCCTGAATCTTATTTCGACCTTTCACAGCTCGATTTCTGGTATACACTAAATCGCCCTGTGCAAAATTAGGGGCAGCTCTATGGTCCTCATCTTTTAAACACTGCTGTGCTCTTCTGACCTCCAACCGTTTTTGGACAGTGTCATATGCAACAGCCAGGGACTTTTGATGTTCCGTCACCCAATCTTCCATGGACAAATCAACTTGTTCCCTTTCCACCCCCCACCAAAATATCCACTGGCAAATGAGGTTCCTGTCCAAACATTAGAAAGTATGGAGTCACACCCGTTGACTGGTGGACTGTGGTATTATAAGCATACGAATGATTATGTTTAAATTGATAGTTTGAATTGATTTTGTTTAAAAGGGAGCAGATATGATAATAAATTTTCTTCTTCTGCTTCCTTTCATTTTATATATATATATATTTTTTTTTAATTTTCTGAAATTGTATTTGTGTTTTTATTGGAAATTAAATGAAATGAATAAATAAATAAATAAACAAATAAATAAATAAATAAATAAATAAATAAATAAATACGTGACCTGAGAAAGGTGTCAAGGCCAATAGCGTTTTTGCTCTGGGGGCAGAGCTCGTAACAGGTTATGGAGCGTACGGTTAAACCGCTCACACTGACCATTGCCCTGTGGATGGTATGGCGTAGTTTGACTCTTCTCAATCTTATACATCTCACAAAGCTGTTGAACCAATACACTTTCAAAATTTTGTCCCTGGTCAGAATGAATACGACTTGGTGGCCCAAACAGCTGAAATCACCAAAACAGTTTCTTTACCTTTTGTTGAAGGTTCCAGAATTGTAAAATCAATTGCTAATATTTCATGAGGGCGGGATGCTCTAACATGACCCATATAAGTTTTAATCTTTGCTGAAGAGCCTTAAAAACTACATACCTTCCACAGGTTTTACACCACCTCTCAATGACATTATACATATTTGGCCAATAATACCGGACATGGATCAAATGAAATGTACGTTCTAATCCCTGATGGCTATGATTGTCATGAAGGGACTCAAAAACACCTTTCTGCAAACATTAGGGTAACAAAATTTGGTTAACTTCCTTACCGCCATCTAGAGTGTAAATGTGATGGTACAACATGGATTTTTCCTCAAAAATGCGCCCCCACTGACGGACCAATTCCCTGGTGCTTCTACTAAATCTTTCCTTTCTTTTACATCTGGCATCTTGGCCACCTTCCAAAACTTCAAAAAGGGGCCAACTACTGGGTCCTGCTTCTGTAAGACACAAATGTCAGATAATGAACAACCAGGTAAGGTGACCATCTCTGACTGAACCACAGGCTCGATAGCCATGTTCCTGAAAATCATGTACATCAGACGCCTCCTGTTCCCCCATCATTGGGTGTTGCCGGGACAGAGTATCTGCATTTGTATTTTGTGAACCTGGGTGATACTTCACATCAAGATCAAAGACTGCCAGCTCTGATACCCATCTCTGTTCAGTTGCGCCCAACTTAGCTGTTGCCAAGTGACTCAAAGGGTTATTATCTGTAAACACTGTGCACTTATGTCCCAATAAATATTCTCTAAATTTTTCAGTAACTGCCCATTTAAGAGCCAACAGTTCAAGCTTCATAGAACTGTAGTTTCTCATGTTTCGCTCGGCAGGCTTCAAGCTTCTACTAGCAAAAGCTATGGGTCGCAATCTACCTTCCCCCTCCTGAGAGAGCACAGCTCCCAAGCCAGCATGACTAGCATCCACATCTAGCACAAAGGGTTTCTGAAAATCTGCATAAGCAAGCACTGGTGTTGAAGTTAATGCAGCCTTAAGCTGATGGAAACTTTGGTCACATTCCAAATCCCAAGACTCTGCCAGCTGTTTTAGAGGAGTCTTGCCCTTTCTACCTGGAGGAAGAAGCTTGGAAACTAATCTGTGCAAAGGGGCTGCCATGTGTGCAAATCCAGCTATGAATCTTCTATAATAACTTGCAAACCCCAGAAATGAACGAAGCTCTGCTAAGGTGCTTGGCTCTTTCCAGTCCTGTACAGCAGCCACTTTATCAGGGTCAGTGGAAACCCCTTCTGCTGATACTACGTGGCCTAAATACTTCACTTGCTTCTGAAAAAACTGACACTTTGAGAGCTTCACTTTTAACCCATGTTCCTTCAGCCGAGCCATCACTTCTTCCAACCGTTCAAGATGTTGTTGGACTGAAGAAGAAAAAACTATTACATCATCTAAATATAATAACACTGACTGATGTCGACAATCCCCGAATAAACGCTCCATAAGGCGCTGAAAAGTACCTGGTGCATTGCATAATCCGAAAGGCATGCGATTAAACTCAAATAAACCAAATGGAGTACAAAATGCAGTTTTAGCTTTATCTTTCTCAGCCATTTCTACCTGACTATAGCCACTGGCCAAATCTAGTGTAGAAAACCATTTGGCTCCAGTAAGTGCATCCAATGTTTCCTCTATCCTTGGTAGGGGAAATGCATCTTTTCTTGTCTTTGCATTCAGCTGTCTGTAGTCCACACACATTCTTAAACTACCATCCTTCTTTTGAACCAAAACGATGGGAGATGAATATGGGCTACTACTTTCTCTTATAATCCCACCCCGTAACAGCTGTTTGATATGACTCCGTGCCAGCTCATACTGGGATGGGGGAATGCGTCTGTATGGTAATCGCACTGGCGTTTCATCAACTAGAGGGATCTCGTGTGCAATTAATTTGGTACAACCCACATCCAAATCATTTCTAGAAAACACATCACTGTACTTTAATAATAAAGATTTTGCCTTTTCCCTTTCATCCCTTTTCAGATTCTCAAATTGTGGTAAATCCAACTCTGACTTACCACATACAGCTGTATGGGTAGAAATATAAACCGTACAACTCTCTGTCTCCACTGACACATTTATCTGGGAATTCTCATCATCATCCAGTACTTTTACAGTTTGAACTGTGGCTATGACCCTACGAGGTGTCAGCCACACATCTGTTTTACCCACATTGGTGACTGGAACATAGGCTGTGCCCCTTTCTCCTTTAATCAGTGATGGTGACACCAAGAGACCTTCGGGAAGACTACCAACATCAGGCCCCAGGGGTTCAACTAAAAACTCCACTGGATCATGCACAGGCAATTTCGGACAAGTTACAGGAATATAAGTCAAAGTGCCAGCTTGAACACAAATACGTTTCTTGCCCTGGAGCCTGACAAGATTAGGCTCTGAAGAGTTTGTCATGGCATCCATCATTTGGCAACATCTCAGGGATCTCCTCCAAATCTGTGGGGATGTTCTCATCACTGGAGCATCCCATAGATCAGAACCATATTGCTCATTAAGTTCACAGTACAGAAGATTAAGTACATTCATCCCCAATACCCCAGGAACAGTTGTCTTTTTCTGCTTCATGTGAATATCAGATGGATCTTTTACCACCAACACCCCCCGACGTGGTAGGTGGACCCCCAGGATCAACATATCCAACTCCACATAACCCAAATAAGGTATTTTTAAGCCATTTGCTGCTTTAAGGCCCAACCAACCACATTCCTTCAGTCTTTTCTCAGAAAAATGAGAAAACTGCTCTCTAAAGAAACTCTCTGTTATTGTTGTAACCATTGACCCAGTATCTAAAAGGCACCGAACAATAACTCCACCCATGTCAACGTCAGCATCCAAACACTCCCCCACTAAATGACCAACATCTGACCAGTTACTACTACTTGAGCCCTGAGACCCTCCCGCCAATGTGTGGCTCTGGACACCGGCGGGGTTTAGTTTTCCGCCGGCCTGTGTGCCTGAGAGACGGCACCCAGCTCCTCATCCTCCTTTACTGGTTTACTTCTTCCCGACTGAGATAATCTAGGACAATATCTAGCAATATGCCCAACCTTCTCACATTTAAAACAGATGGGCTTTCCATCCATTGTTCTCCTTGGTCGAGTCATGGGGGTATTGGAGGCTGACTGACTATTGGGTGTTAATGCTTTAACAACCAGCTCTAATTGTGCCTGCTGGGCTTTAATCAAAGACCTCAATTCTGAATAGTCCGATGAACCTATGCTTTCACAGGATACAGGATTTTCATCAACAAACATCGACTGGTGATATCTAGGTCTAACTGGCTGACTATCGTGTTGTGCCAGCCATTTTATAGCTTCTGCTCTGACCTCACGAATTGTCAGTTGTGGATTGGCATTAAGCACATCTCTTAACCTCATTTTTAATGCTTGATCCCTTACACCATCACAAAATTGGTCTCGTAAATCCTTTGAAGCTTTTTCTGCAGCCTGCCTATCTGTTTTGACAATTTGATCCATCAAATCCATCAAAGCATGTGAATAATCAATTAAGGACTCATCCTGTTGTTGTCTGCGATTGAAAAATCTGCGCTGCAGAGACACATGAGAATGGAGACAACCATAAACTTCTTTTAGAGCCTGAAATATGGTTTCGGTATTTTCTCTATGGTCAGCCGGTAAAAACTTAATCTCTGTACGTGCAGCCGCCTCCAAATGATCAAACACTATCTGAGCACGTTCTTTCTCAGTTTTACCTCTTGCTTGAACATAGTCTTTCATTTGATCAATCCACTCATCCAATGTCATTGAGTCTAAATTGTCCAACCTCCCAGAAAATTTTGGAAGTTTTCTGTCCTGTTGAACGTATACTACAGGGCTGTCTCTCATAGCTGGTCCAGTCTTGCTCTCTGAAGTTCCTGCAGATGTTGAGGGACTTTCCATGGCTTTCAGATCCCTCAGTTCATTCTCCAATTCCTGTATGCGATTAACCATCTTCAACTTCTCAGCAACCTCCTTAGAAGACATGATGGTCACTCAAACAAGGAAGCCAACTACTGCTCCTGCTGTCCTTTCAATAACTGAAAATAATATGCCACCCTCCCTATTGGGACTGCCACATGCCCTACCAACAACGCCAGAATGAACTAATGAACTAACTAAACTAAACTAACATAAACTGAACTAACATCAACTAAACTAACATAAACTAAACTAACATAAACTAAACTAACATAAACTAAACTAACATAAACTGAACTAACATAAACTAAACTAACATAAACTAAACTAACAAAAACTGAACTAACATAAACTGAACTAACATAAACTGAACTAACATAAACTAAACTAACATAAACTGAACTAACATAAACTAAACTAGCATAAACTGAACTAACATAAACTGAACAAACATAAACTAAACTAACATAAGCTAAACTAACAAACTAAACTAGCATAAACTGAACTAACATAAACTGAACTAACATAAGCTAAACTAACATAAATTAAACTAACAAACTGAACTGACATAAACTAAACTAACATAAACTAAACTAACATAAACTAAACTAACATAAACTGAACTAACATAAACTGAACTAACATAAACTAAACTAACTTAAACTGAACTAACATAAACTAAACTAACATAAACTGAACTAACTTAAACTAAACTAACATAAACTAAACTAACACAAACTAAACTAACATAAACTGAACTAACATAAACTGAACTAACATAAACTAAACTAACATAAACTAAACTAACAAAATAAACTAACATAAACTAAACTAACATAAGCTAAACTAACATAAACCAAACTTATGTAAAATAAACTAACAAACTAAAATAAAATAAAATAAACTAACATAAACTAAACTAATATAAACTAAACTAACAAACTAAACTAATGTAACCAGTGGCACCTGCTGGTGCTCTACATCACTGATTGAAAGGCAAGAAGATAAAGGAGTAGGCGTGGCCTTTCAGAAATGTTTGTCAGAGCTCTGACTGTGCTTCTGCTGTTGGGGTGTGTGTGTGATCACACACAAGATTTTAAGGTGTGTTCTACATCCAGCTGCACGTGGGTGTGACGACGTGTCAGTTTCAGATGTACTGTTTCCTGCTGTTCTTTTTGAGTTGAGTTTAATGAAATGTTCTTGGTGGTTCGCCCGGGCCTTTTATGGCCTGTAGACCTGAAGATCTGGGAGTGTGTCTTGTAAGGGCGGACTAACCACTTTATTTTTTGTTTTGTTTGTCCTTATTTAGCCACCCACCTAGGTGACACCAGATGTAGCTTATAGCCACAAGCCTTCCCCTTAGACCTGTAGGCTTGTGGAACATATGAGTAGCTCTGGTTTAATGATTGGGAATAAAAGTGCCACATTTATCCACGAATAAATTGTCTATTTTTCACTTGATTGAGTGACGTGACATTTATTGGACTTACAGGTTACATGTTGAAGAATGAGCTTTGAAACATGGCTTTATTTTGGCAAAATTGCAGGATGTTTTGTTTCCTCGGGTAATGCTACTTTGCTCAGTCTGTCGCCCACTCTCAACAGACCATCAGTAACAACAGGATCAAGCTTGTACAGATGACTTGACTTCTTAACAGCACCAGAGCTCAAGGCAGCTATGTCATCACCATAATGTTTTCTTTGCACAAAGCTCACTATGGCTTCCTCAGCTGTGGACAGATCATCAGTTGTAAGCTGAGCATCCAATTTATTGTCCTGTTTAGCACACATTGGACTTCCACAGTTTGCATCCAACAACTTCTTCTTTTTCTTTGTTTGCAGCCTTTCTTTTAGTTTCAGGATCCATGCTACACATCTTTTCAGCTTTGTCCAATTGGAAAAGTACATTAGCAGCTTAGTAGTGGGACACGCTTCTTTCAGCACAGCTGCACATGTGATCTTTAACCTCTGGATCAGCTTCCAAATGTGCAGGTATTTCTTTAATCACTGCAGGCCACTGAATCTTAGGTTTGATGAGGAATTGGGCCACTAATCCATGTGGAAGACTTTAAAAAAGGTCCAACCTTCATGCCTCGAGAGGCTACATCAGCTGGATTCAACTTTGAGCTAATATACCTCCACTGAGTAACTTTGTAAGATCACGAATGGCAGTAACTCTATTAGCTACGTATGTTTTAAACCGTGTTGTGTTTGCAATGTACTGCAGGACAGTCGTGCTGTCAGACCAGAAGACTGATTCACTCAGACTGAGTCTAAGTTGAACTTAAAGCATTTTGTCCAGACGCACAGCTAAAACTGCAGTGGCAAGTTCAAGTTGTGGTATAGTGATTTGTTTTAATGGTGCCACACTTGCTTTACCAATAACAAAGGCAACACACACTTCCTGTTTGCTATTAGAAAGCCTAAGATATGGCACAGCACCAAAAATGTGAACCAACATTCTATGCTCAACAAGCCCTTTTGTGATGTCACCGTCTGGCCACCAGAGAAAGCGCAAGTAATTTACATGTTCCTCAGCTACTCTGACTTGGTGGAACATCCCTTTAATGTCTGTCATAAGGGCTACTGGGCCCTGCCGAAAACGAATGAGCACACCTAGTAAGGTGCTAGTCAAATCTGGTCCTTGTAATAGCTCTTTGTTCAGTGATGTTCCAGCAAACACTGCAGCACAATCATAAACAACCCGCAGTGTTTTCTTGTGGGGGTGGTAGACCCCATGATGAGGTATATACCACACCTTTCCTTACTCATATTCCACCTGATCTTGTGGTATTATTTCTGAATGCCCTTCCACACAAACATTATGCATAAATTATTTGTATTCTTCAAAGAATAGCTGATCCTTATGAAATCGTTTTAACAGACATTGCGCCCTCTGCTGGGCCACCTGTTTGTAGTTGGGCATTTTTACTTCAGGATTATGAAAAAGCAATTTCAGGTAATAGTGACCATCTTCAAGCACAGCTGACTTTGACATGATGTCCATGAACTGTTTATCTTCTACAAACATTTCAGCATGCTCATTACACTGGTGTTCTACAAAGTCTTGATTATACTGACTGACCAACATTTCTTCCAAACTGCTTATAGAGATGCAGTTTACCTGAATAGAACCAGCAAAATGTCCATCTTCTTCACTACCCTGATTGAGTGGACCATTAATAACCCAACCAAGATGTGTTAGCATAGCATAAGGCCAACTACATTCACTGTTAACTATTATCCAAGGTTCCACTGCTTTGGGAGAATTTACACCAATAAGCAGCCCAATGCCAGCATCTTTTGGCGTCAACTCAACATCTTTTAAGTAAGACCATTTTCTTAAGTCTTCCTCTTTAGGGATGTTTTCTTTAGTGACAGGAATGGACTTTTGAGTATACACATCAGGCAACCTTAAAAACTCATTTTGTTTTAAAGCAGCTACTTCCATCCAGAGAGTCTATAGCGACTTACAGGCCTTTCCTGACCCATTGTTTTTAGCATGATTTCCACTTTCTTTCCAGATGCATTTAACTGCATCATCAAAGCCTCAGTATAAAATGTTGCAGAGCTGCCTGGATCTAGAAAGGCATAAGTCTCCACAAACTTTGTTCCCTTTTCCAACTTTACCTTTACTGGAACAACTGACAGAGCACACTTATCAGACCCGGCCCCAGTATAGCTACCAAGTTTCAAAGATACAAGAGCATTTGAGACTGGTGATTCCTTACATCCAATTTTAATTGCTTGCCACTGGTGTTCTTTTGGTTCAATGTGCAGAATAGTAGGGTGACTTTTATTACAGGTGAGGCATGCCAAACGCTGTGGACAATCCTCACTCATATGCCCCTTCTGCAAGCAGCCAAAGCATAAACCATTAGTTTTAAGAAATGTCACCGTTTCTTTGTTGGGTTTCTGTTGGAATGAGTTACATTTCTCCAAAGAATGCTTTCCGTTACAAAACAAGCACTGAGTTTGAACCATGTTTTTATCTACATGGCTAAACTGAACCGGTTTCAATTGCTGTTTGTCATTGTTCTGTTTAGAAACTACAGCAAGAGAAGTGGCAAAACTGTTGCTTTTAGTTTTAAAAGGAACTTTTGATGGTTTTAAAGCCATCTTTTCTTTTGGATTTTGACTCTCCCCAAAAACAGGATCTAAACCAGCTCTTGTTTGTTTTTCCAGAAAATCAAGAAGATCTTTAAACTTTGCTCTACAATCGTACTTCTCTGCTATGTCAACCACACTTATTCACCATTTAACACAAAGTCTAAAAGGCAACTTTGAAACAAGAATCCTCATATTGGTGGGGTTTTCAAGGTCGTCAGTAAACCCAGCTTCATCCATTGTGTTGAAGCAGCTTCTTAAAAAGAATGTATAAGCTCTTAAAGCTGCAGCATCATCAGACTTGAAAAACGACCAGTTCAGAGCCTTATCTATAAATGCAGATATTATTTTTGCTCTGTTACCAAAGTTCCTCTCAAGCTGTCTTTTTGCTTCCACATAAGCAGTTTGTGGACTCATGCATGTAACTTCTAACCAAGGCTCTAGGCTGTCCAGTGGTCAACTGCTCTAAATAATAAAGCCTATCCTGCATGTTATCTGTCTTAGTTTCTATTCCTTGCTCAAATGCCTTAAGAAAGGATCTAAAATGCAAAGGGTCACCACTAAAAACGGGAATTCTACAGATGGATGGAGTGAACGTCTCTGCTGTTTCACCAGCATCTCTGTGATTTCGTTCTGCTTTTTCATGATCTCTGTTAAAGCACTGCTATGGCCATAACACTGAGAAGAGATAAGTCCTGGGTTTTCCCCTTCTGATTTTAATTTTAATATTACAGGTGTCTCTTGGGGCATTGGCACAGGTGAAGGAGCTGGCAATGGTTTCTGTTTTCTTGGAGCCTTTTGAGCTGTAGCAGGTATGAACTCAGACATTGTAGAATCTGAAGCATCCTTGTTTTCAACTCCAGTATTGGAATCATGACTTTTCTGATCCTGCATAGAGATGTAAATTTGCATTTTTGCATCCGCCTTTACCAACTTAGTTCTTAAAGCCAATCCTTCTTTACTTGCTTTTAATTGAACTTCTTCCAGTTTGAGCACATTTTTCTTGCAGTGCGTCCACCTCCGCTTTCAGAGTGGCTCTTTCCACCTTGGCTTCCATCAGCACCATTGAAGCTGCACGGGAGCTTTTACTCCGCACACCAGAAACTTTACTAACATTACTGGGCGCTCTACTAGTGACCTTGCTGAGTGGTTTAGCTGTGGTCCAAGATAATCTTTCAGAAACCTTGCTGATCTTTTGTTGTACTCTCTGTGAGACACTATCATCCGGCCCAATGTCACAGTCATGAGATGCCTTTGATTAGTGTCACATGCTGAATATAATTTGCCCTTCTGTGCATCAGGGTCACCATACGTCCACATTTTGATTTCATCCAAAAACTCTTTAAAGCTGATCAGCTTAAGTTCATACCAAACGCTTGGATCAGTTTCCTTTTCATTATCGTTCAGCAGTCTTTGAACTGAAGATTGTAAGTCCATAAACTCTGCTAAATAATTATGCTCATCTATGGAGGTCTGTGATTCTCCATCATCAATTAGTGCATGAATGTCATTTCTTTTTCTTGTCATAATGCAGAGTTTGGCTCTGCGCCTTTTAATTAAATAAAAACGTTCTTGTTCCTTTTGAATTTCTTCCTATTCCTCCATTTTCAACACAAAATTTGTTTCAGTAGATCCAACAGATAATTGTCCAATACAAACATTTCACATTGCAGCTCAGTGTTTCTGCTCATTCCAACAAAGTGTCACATTTACTCACAAACTTTGTGTCTTCTCCAAAGCCATTCCATGAAGTTTCAATCATCCAAGTCAAATCATCTTATCTTCCAAGCTTTTCTGATTTCCAAGCAGGTCCAAATGATTTTTTTGACTTAAATGTCGTGGCCTTCTAAGTTCCAAACCAAAATATTCCAAGAAAGGTTGTGTGTGGTAACAGGTGCTTAGGTTCTTGAGCACACTTCCAACTTGATTGTTTGAAAAATATATGTAGTTTATTTCCAGGGAGAAAAAAAAAAATAATGGAAAAATCAGTAACTAAAAAATCTCTTACAACTGTGATGAAAATGAAAGTTAACTTAATCTCATCTTAAAAGGTCAAAAGTGGTCAAAAATCATTCTACAACATCCCATCATCACACAGGACATTTGACAAACAAAAGCCTTTCCACCACACCTCATGGTGTCTTCTTAACCTTTTTAAAAAATGGGCGGGTCCAAAAGCTACCAAAGTAATACAAACAATTCCATAGTAAAAAATTAATTGCAGATTTTGATTCCATGTTAACTAAATAAATTTTAACTGCCCAGGGAAAAACTAAATTGATAGAACTTATGATTTACAAAAATAAACCTAAATGGCCACACTGATTCTGTTCATAACTTTTATGGACAGAATTTCTGGGTGCAGCCAAGGTGTTGAGGGGATCCATTTTTGTCGCCTTAGGATAGTTTCTCTGCTTTTTGCAGATGAGGTGGTCCTATTGGCTGCATCAGGTGGTGATCTACAACTTTTGTTGGACTGGTTTGCAGCCGAGTGTGAAGCGACCGGTATGAGGATCAGTACCTCCAAATCTGAAGCCATGCTTTTGCATCAGAAAAGGGTAGCGTGCATTCTCTGTGTTGAGGTGGAAGTCCTACCAACTGGAGGAGTTTAAATATGTTGGAGTCTTGTTCACGAATGATGGAAAAATGGAGCGAGAGATTGATAGGTGTGTCATGGTGAAGAGAGAGCTGAGTCAAAAGAAGAAGCTCTCCATTTACCAGTCGATCTACATTCCAACCCTAATTTACAAGAGATAGGGCAGCTGTGGCTGAGTGGTTAGAGCAGTCATCCTCCAATGCTCTTGCACTGTTGGGGGTTTGACTTCACCAGCAGTCACATCCCATAGTGTCCCTGGACAAGACACTGAACCCCTCATTGCCTCCAATATGTGTCCCATCTGTGTGTGAATGTGATAAAGCACTGATTAATCTTAGTAAATATATATTAGAGTGCTGTATGAATGGGTAAATGAGGGCATAGATTGTAGTGTAAAGTGCTTCAAGTATCTTGAAAAGATAGAAAAGCGCTATATAAGTGCAATCCATTTATCTATGGTCATGAGCTTTGGGTTGTGACCGAAAGAACGAGCTCATGGATACAAGTGGCTGAAATGATTCCCCACAAGGTGTCTCTAGGCTCTCCCTTAGAAATAGCACGAGAAGCTTGGTCATCCGGGAGGGACTCAGAGTAGAGCCACTGCTTCTCCATGTTGATAGGAGTCAGTTGAGGTGGCTCAGGCATCTGGTTAGGATGCCTCCCTGGTGAATTGTTCCGGACATGTCCCATGGGAGGAGACCCAGAGAAAGACCCAGGAAATGTTGGAGGGATTATGTTTCTCAGCTGGCCTGGGAATGCCTTGGGAACACCAGAGGAGCTGGCCCAAGTGACTGGGGAGAGGGACGTCTGGGCCTCCCTACTTAGGTTGCTACCCCTGTGACGTGACCCCGGATAAGCAGAAGAAAATGGATGGATGGATGGATATACAGTAATACATAGTCTTATCCATTGTACATATGCCGGGGTGTGTGGGTCCTTCCATTTGCACAATATTAGCCTCCTGGCCAGAAAAGAGCCAAAGGCAAAGGCATCCTTCTCACATTTGATGTACTTATACATATATTGCACTTTTCTCTCTTATCAAGATACTCAAAGCTCTCTTATCAAGATACTCAAAGCTCTTTAAATGACAATCTGTGCCCTCATTTATCAATTTATACAGCACTCTTGTATATCTGAATAAAGAATAATCAGTGCTTTATCACATTCATACACCGATGGAACACACATTGGTGGCAATGAGGGGCTCAGTGACCTGCCCAGGAACACGTCAGCATGTGATTGCTGGTGAAATCAAACCCTCAACTCTTGCATTGGAGGATGACTGCTCTAACCACTCAGCCACAACCCCCATTTCCTGAAGGATGTATCCATTGGGTCCAATCTGAACTGTGAGATGAGTGGTGATGGGTGTATAGTTTTGTCCCATTTTCCAGAGAATGTGTCAAAAATGGATTGCCAAAAAGTCTGCAGTTTGGGACCGGTCCAGAATATATGCAAGAGTGGAGTTTGTTTGCAATGATTTCATGCAGGATCCAGGTCGGCTTTGATCTTAGACAACTTGTCCTTAGACCAGTGCAACCTGTACACTAGTACCTTGAATTGAATCACAGTGTGTCTCAGGCAAATTGAAGATAAGTAAATGTTCTCAATGATCCTTCCACAGATTGAGTCTGATATGGATTCCTCCAAGTCAGTTTCCCATTTTAAGGGGGTCCAAACTGGATTCATGATTTGAACTGAACAGTGTATAAATCTTGCTAAGTGCCATCTTGGTATCAGACCTGCACTCCAAAATCTTAGACACAAAATGTTTAGAGGGTACAAAGTAAAACAAT
Organism: Hypsolebias martinsi; assembly: GCA_031762355.1. Classification (NCBI taxonomy): domain Eukaryota; kingdom Metazoa; phylum Chordata; class Actinopteri; order Cyprinodontiformes; family Rivulidae; genus Hypsolebias; species Hypsolebias martinsi. Next base: position 35,754,715 of record JARVGQ010001777.1, on the reverse strand, counting down.
CAGAGTTAGATCTCACAAAATGTCTCAGCTGCAGATATAATAATAATAATAATAATAATAATAATAATAATACTTTATTTGTATAGCACTTCTTCAAACAATTGTTACAAAGTGCTTCACATTCTTCAGTTAAAACAACATCAAATAATGACACCGCCTGTAGAGCTGTTACTTTGTGATGTACTGTTTTTGTGCAGATGGAGAGGGGTGGGAAGTTGATTTATGTTATTGAAGTTCAGTGGTGGAGAAAGTACTCAAACACTGTACTTAAGTAAAAGTATAAATAAAAGGACAAAAATGTACTCTAGTAAAAGTAGAAGTACCATATTAATGTTCTTACTTAAGTAAAAGTAAATAAGTACTTGCTTTTAAAAATACTTAAAGTATTAAAGTAAAAGTACTTG
>JARVGQ010001777.1:34899582-34912772 GCA_031762355.1 Hypsolebias martinsi | reverse complement strand
CAGGAAATGACCAGGAAGTCACCAGGAAGTTACCAGCAAGTCACCAGGAAGTCACCAAGAAGTGACCAGGAAGTTACCAGCAAGTTACCAGGAAGTCACCAGCAAGTCACCAGGAAGTCACCAGGAAGTGACCAGCAAGTCACCAGGAAGTGACCAGCAAGTCACCAGCAAGTCACCAGGAAGTCACCAGGAAGTTACCAGCAAGTCACCAGGAAGTCACCAAGAGGTGACCAGGAAGTTACCAGCAAGTCACCAGGAAGTCACCAGCAAGTCACCAGGAAGTGACCAGGAAGTTACCAGCAAGTCACCAGGAAGTGACCAGCAAGTCACCAGCAAGTCACCAGGAAGTGACGTTGACTGATAATGCATCTATTGCCTGGTTTTTTTTGCTCCATGTTGGATTGAAGTCATTTTAAAAAGCAGGTCAGGTTTATGAAGTCCTGAGATACAGAAAGTGAAGTAGGTGGACTTCCTGTCTCCTTAGACCGTTCTGATTTTTTATATTTCATTCAAACATCTCATCACCAAGGAAACGGTCTTTTTACAGCAAACCTTCATGATGTTCATCAACTTTACACTCAAGGTTTAAAACCAATCAGACAACACTGTTTATATTGTGGACCACAAACGCACCAAACTGAATTTGTGTGTGTGTGTGTGTGTGTGTGTGTGTCAGTTGATGATGTGTGTCTCTGTGTGTGTGTTGCTTTTCTTTGTTCTCATCCACAGCAGCTGGTGTGTCACTGCTCAGCAACACTCTGATGGACGATTACAGAGGCTTGACCCTGAAGTGCACATGAACATTGTGAGTGCCATCTGTTACCATGGAGACGGGTTAGAGTGCAGGTGTCGCTAAGCTCCGCCCTGGCAGCGGTAGATTTTTAAAGTAATAGCTGAGCTGGTGACTGTAGGGGTTTTCTGTGTCACTTCTGCCTGAACTGTGCAGGTTTTCTTCCTGCAGAAGAGCGGCAGCGTGCACGTGTGTCGGGTTGTTGACTTTGTGTGCATGTGTTCAGACGGAGATCATCCAGAGGTGGGGATACCCTGCAGAGGAGCATGAGGTTCTGTCAGAGGATGGCTATATTCTGACCGTCAACAGGATCCCTCAGGGGCTCAAACCCTCTACAGGTCAGACTCTCTTTTGGTTCTACAGGTTCTGCAATAACATGGAAGAAGGGAAATAAAGTTCAGTCCTGTCACCTGACCACAAACAGGAAGTTCAGCCCTTTTTTTTTTTTTTTTTTTTAAATTGAAAGATTAATTTACAAAATTGTAAAGGCATATTAACAACCAGTGTTAAACAACTCTCAGCAGGGCCCATATAAAATGAACAAGAATCAATAAACTGCACAAAAACGTAGTACAGTGAATAACAGTTCAGTGTAAAACTAAAATACAGTATACAGAAAAAAAGAAAAAGTTCTGACCTGTGTTGACTGCTTTATGGGTCCAAGAATATACCATGATCTTCGAACGCTTCAAGAAGGAATTGTGCATTTTTTTTGTTCATCATCTTCAGGGCTTTGAGATAATTGTCTGTGAGATAGTTTTTAAAGGCAAAAAAACGTGGTTTTGTCTTTCTCCATTTGGAAGTGTGGACGAAAAATTTCCCAGGATAATCAGGTTGTTTACTATCAAGTCCAGTTTTCTGTTTTCCAGATGGATACCAAATATAATAGATTCTCTTGTGAAGGGAGTGAGTTGGATTTTGGATGATAGCCAGTCTTGTATGTCCTCCCAAAAAGTCCCAGAGTAGATACAATGGAAAAACAGATGATCAGTTGTTTCAATGTCCGTCTCACAAAATACACAGTTGTTATGATCAATACCAAACCTCAGTCTTAGCAACTCGTTAGATGGATATATGTTATTCATAACTTTGAAATGGATTTCTTTCATTTTGGGACTTAAAGGGTAAGAAATATATTTAGTTCTCAATTTTTTAATGTTTGATTTGGAGAACAGCTGGTTAATGGAATTACTATTTGTTTGCTTTGGGAAAAGGATTAGGTTAAGTTGAGTACGTATGAATACGTTTGAACAGTCCTTATCTAAAAAATTAAGACCATTAATAAAAAGTGTGGGTAGGTTAATAGCTACCAAGGTCGAATTTGAGTTTTGGGCTAATCTCTTGACAGCTTCTGGGATGGTTTTAATGACTTTATTAAATTGGGACTGTGAACAGTTTAAGTTATATTTTAAGCAAAAGTCTTTGTGAGAGAACCACTGACCCTGGTCATTGAGTAAATGGGTTATGGACCAGATGTTTTTATCCATCCAATGTTGTAAGAAAAGAGACTTTCTATTACATGTGATATATCTGTTATTCCATATTGGAGTTTGATGTGGGGTGAAGTTATGTGAGAACAATAGTTTCCAGTACAGTAAAACTTGTTTGTGGAAAGATGACAGTTTGGTTGGTAATTTTTCAACTTGAAAAATCACTTTTAAGAACAAATTCTATTCCCCTCTTTTTTTTTTTTTTAATCCCTCTGGGGGGACGGTACCAAATGCAATTTTTGTTCAAAATAAAGGATTTTGCATCTGTCCTTCTTACATTCAGAGAATCTGAACAGTTTTTACAAAGGCTGCCACTTGGGTAGCTAAAGGTCCATTTAATTTAAGAACTTCTATAAGCAGAAAAAGACTGCACCCCTCAAAAAAGGGCAAAATCATTTCTGACCAACTGCCCATCTGACTAACCAGAGCAGACTGGGCCTTTCTGAACTGAGGCTTTAAGATGTTATTCAAATGAAACTTGCATAGACAGACCAGAGGTGCTGCAGGAACGTACAGGATGAGAAAAATATTGCATTTTTTTATCAAGTTATTCTCACAAGTTTCCCTTTTTTAAATTAGTAAAAGTGTTTCACATCCATCCATCCATTATCTTTACCCGCTTCTTCCTTTTTGGGTTGCAGGGGTCACTGGTGCCCATATCAAAGTGAATTACCATTGCTAATGTTCAGGTTTATAAAACTACTTATTGCATTTTTGTTTGGTTCGTCTCCAGCAGTGTCTCAAATGACACTTTGTCCTTTATTCAGGATAACAATTTCCCATATTTTCAATTAAAAACGCACACTATGATTCTGTTTCTCTTGCTTACTGTTCAGACTAGTGTTGCTTTACTGTTCAGTTTTTAGGGTTACTCATCCACCCGCACTTGTCATGGGCATAACTTAAACTATGATCTGAATTGGTTTACACAATGTTCAGCAGTCTATTTCCATACAAGTGGTACAGTCATGCATTTCTGGAAGGACCCAGCATTGTGAAGGTTCCTCTTTATGCTCACGCTGTGTGAGAATTTTATTTTTGTAACAACCATAACAGCTTATTTAAAGTGAAAAGTGACATTTGTCACACATCCCAGTGAATACTTGTTTTATACAATTTTCTACACAAGAGCAAAAGTACTGATGAAAACAGTAAACTTAAACATAGAAACAGTGAGAGGCTTCTTTAAAAATATAACATGCAGCAAAGCTAAAAACAGCAGAGCATGTTTGTTGTCTTTAAAGATAAGTATGGTACTCCTTACTTACTGCAGGTTTATTCAATGCAGAATCACATCAACAATGTGCATTTGTGTTTATTTATATGTACTGTTAGCAAAATATCCTCTAACTACTGGATTAATTTTAATGTCATAATCAGTGGATGTACGTCTACAACTGATAATCTATTGGAATGAGATAGACTTAAGATGGTCGTCACTACAAAGTGATTTTAGCAGCAAAAACGTCTAAAACTCAGTGAATTTTAACAATACTGAGAAAGTTGTTGTTGCTGTATCGAAGTCATTCCCAACATGTATGTTGAACAACTGGTTATGCAACATCTCTGCTTTAAACTTCTGCATTACCTGCTGGAGTCAACCATTTTTAAAATGTTTCACTAAACTGTCAATAACTTTGTAACTTCTCAACATAACATGATGTTAGTTTAAAGCTCTGGCACGAAAGATAGTGGGCACGTTTTTTATAGGTATGTGATCTTTGTGTAGTGCCATGTTTGCTTTAGGCAAACAACAAAAACACAAACTTCTCTGCCCCACCTCTGCTCAGATCAGCTTCATTTGAACCACACATCAGGACCGGTTCTGAGGTGTGTCCAGAATCCAAAATCCTGCTAATGAAATTTTAATGAACTTTAGTTCACCGAGTGAGAGTTCTGTGATGAGTTAAACTCAAAGCAGTCTGCTCCTCAGATAAATCACTTTAAATTATTATTTTATATATGAATGTTTCTGTTCAGTGCCTGAGATGACTTCTGTTGTGACTTGGCGCTGTATAAATAAATTGAATTGACTCTGATGAACCAGATCCTACAAAAACATTTATATTTAAAATTCCATATTTTTCTTGATCATTTGATGATTTTGCACTCATTTTTGATAGGTGGTTTTGTTTCTTGTGTGCAGATTTTATTTTAGTGATTTAAGTGATGATCAGTAATCAATGTTATTTCTCACCTCACTGACTTTGTCTATAAAATAAGAAAGAAAAAGTCCTCATTTGAAGAGATAGGAACAATCAAACAGTGATTTAAAGTGTAATTCTTCTTTTGTGGTTTGTTCATCTGTGCGTTAGAAAAAAGTTTAACTAAAGGCCGTATCTCTTCTTTAAATATATCTGAGGGAAATATTCCTGAGAGATCCAATAATTGTGTCTTTTTATGATTTTTCTGCGGAGTTAACTTTAACAGATTATTTAATAAAGTCAAAGTGAAAAAAGGATTTCATGATAAAGACGATACCGTTCATCTTTATTCTTCACTGATAAATATATATATTTTATGCATAAAATGTAAAAAAAAAATAATAATAATAATAAATACGTTTCCACCCTCCGTCCCAGTCCTCCTGTCTGCCAGGCCTTGGAATCCGGCCTTTGTGAGCAAAGGCCGGACCCCGAGCTCCGGCCTCGTGTGCTTCAACAGTGTGCTTCCGGCTCGGAGCTCGGGGTCCGGCTCACAAAGGCCGGACCCCGAGCTCCGGCCTCGTGTGCTTCAACAGGTCGGCAGCTCGTATGATCCTCTGTGGTGACTCTGCTCGCTCAAATTTTGTTGACAGTCACAAAACACAAAAAACGCTTGGACTTCAGCATTAAACACAAAATCTTAAAAACAGATCCAGCCGCTGCTCCGCGTTCCGAGAAATTGCAAATGGAGGATCAATGAAAAGTTTCTGAGATCCAGTAACTCCTCCCCCTGACCAATCAGTGTCCTGCATTTACGGCTCGGCCCCGACTAAGCTTGAACAGTCACACCAGAGCAGCAGGAACCAAACAAGGTCCCCAATCAGCCTCAAATCAGCTGAAAAGTGCTGTGGAATAGTGATTTTTCTGTGGAGGGCTGAGTAGGAGCAGTGCAAAAGCCCCACAACTGAAGCAGTAAGACCCATCCATCCATCCAGCCATCATCTTTTACCCACTTCTTCCTTTTCAGGTCACGGGGGTCGCTGGTGCCCATGTCCAGCAGTCACTGTGTGAGAGGATGGTACACCCTGGACAGGTCTCCAGTCCATCACAGGGACAAATGAGACAAACAACCATTCACTCTCTCACTCACATCTAGAGACAATCTAAAGTCACCAATCAGTCTAACATGCATGTTTTTGGTCTGTGGGAGGAAACTGGAGTACCTGGAGAAAACCCACACATGCACAAAGTGAACAAGCAAACTCCACCCAGAAAGACCCCCCAGCTGAGATTTGAACCAGCGACCTGCTCACTGAGAGGCGGCAGCTCTACCAACTGCGCCTCCTAGTTTAATCTTATTTTAAATCATTTTACTTTCACCTTGTGTTTTTTTGTTATTTCATTGCTTTTCTCGTTTCATACCACATTTGTGCTTTTCTTAACGAATCTGCTAGAAGCCATCTTTTCTGCCTTCATCCTGAAGTTCCACACATGTATGTTGAGGTTCTGTTAGTTTGAAAGCCTCCCCCTTCATTTAAACTACTGGAGAGTCTGAGGCTCAGTTCCTCTGGATCCAGTTCTAGTGTTGTGATGCTGCAGTGCTGAAACATCATGGATTGTTTTCTGTTGGATGTGGGGCTGAACTTTGATTCTTGGGTCACTGCAGGTCATACTCATTACATAACTTGATGAACTCCAGCTCACGTGGAGAACCTCCTGCCCTGAGGTTGGGTGAGGTTTCAGCTTACGTTTGGTAAAGACGGAGGCTCTGCACCCAGTGCTGCTCCAGTCTGTTGTGGAACAGCGTGTGACCAGTGGAACTGGTTGCTTCTGATGCTTGTTGGTGCTTGTTCTGGTTAACACTGTTCTTGAACTCAGTGGGTCTCGTTCTCTGATGACCACTCCTGTTTTTGTCTGTTTCAAGATGGTTGCTTTTTAAAATGTTCCTGAAGATGATCTCACTGTGCACACCTCATTCTGTCACATGCCAACAGACAGCCCACTCTGAGTGTCTCTGGTGTGTGCAGGTCCAAACTGCCTCTAGAGGCAGAGGGTCATATGCCATCCCTCCAGGAATGCCAAACTTTATTTATTTATTTACTGATAACCGTACGTCTTGTCTGTCCTTATTAACACAAAACTTTTGGATCGTATTGATTTTGACGTTGAATGCATCTTCTGTTGATGTCTCCTGATCGTAACCAGGGACCTCCTGAAATGGTGTGAGAGGATCAGTGTCAACTTTGACGGCACATCAGCAGCCAAAGCGCAGCACGTCTTCCAAGAGGTCAGTGCTTTTTAACGCCTTCAGCAGAGCCATGAGATGTGCAGCGTCCCATTTGTCTGTTTTTCTTTTGTCAGGCTCTTGACTGCTTCACATCCATGCTGTCCTGCCCTGGAAGTCGACTGCGGATGTCTCAGATCATTGGAAGTAAACTCAACATCTCCAAAGAGCAGGTATTTGGACGGGCCAACTTTTTAACTCGTAAAAAGCCCAGTCTTTAGACGATCATCAGGATAAGGACTGGATTTCATCATGAACTGGTCAACATGGTTCTCTTGTCCTGTTTGTCTCCAGGCCCAGTACTTCTGTCAGATGTACCAGCCTGCCATGGCTCTGACAGAACTCCAGGTCTCAGTGGGCAGAGCCAGTCTGGATCGAAAGCAGTCTGAGTCTGTGCAGCTGGTTGTGTAAGTGGGACATGTTTAAATGAGCGACATCACATCAGCTTGTTGCTGTGTCATCATTCACCCACTGACAGAAACGAGCTGACCCGTGCTGCTAAGTTAAATAAGCATCATATTGATTTGAAACTGTTCTGTGGTAAACAAAGTCCTCTAATGGCTCCACGGGCTGGAGGTGTCCACTTGTCCTCATTGATCCTGTCCTGAAACAAACGGGGCTTGGTCATAACCTTTGGCCTGAAAACAAAGAGTCATCAATCAGCCAGAACATTATCAATTCAGTTTATTTCTGTAGCACCAAGTCACAGCAGAAGTTGTCTCAGGACACTGAACTGAAACATTCACATACATTATAAAGGTCAATTAGTAAAAGTTATTTATCTAAAGAAGCAGCAGATTGTGTTGAATCGTCACTTCATCACAGTCTAACATCCTGAACAAACACAAAGGAGACAGTGGGAAGAAAAAAACTCCCTTTAACAGGAAGAAACCTCCAGCAGAACCAGGCTCAGGATGAATGGTCATCTGCTTCAACCGGCTGGGTTTGAGAGGACAGGAAGGAGAAACAAACACAGAATGACAGGTCCAGATGAGCTTTCTATAGGAGGAAAGATAAAAAAAAAAAGTTAAGATAGAAATAATTACAAATACAGACAGGTTGAGCAGAGTAAGTAAAAACAGCAGCAGAGAGAGGACATGTGGTCAGTTTGTCCTCCAGCAGTCTAAGACTATAGCAGCACAACTAAGGGACAGTTCAGGAAACCAAGCCGACCCTAACTATAGGATTTATTAAAAAGGCAAATCATCAGTCCGGTCATAAAACTGGACACTGTGTCAGCCTCACAAGAGAGGAGCCTGATAACTGAACGCTCTGCCTCCCATTCTTCTTTTGTAAACTCTAGGAACCACAAGTAAGTCTGCAGTCTGAGAGTGAAGTGTTCTGTTAGGAAAATATGGAACAATAAGATCTGTAATATAAGATGGAGCTAGGTTGTTGAGAACTTTGTAGATTTGAAATAGGATTTTGAATTCAGTTCTGAATTTGACAGGGAGACTATGGAGAGAAACTTAAACTGGAGGGATATGATCTCTCCCATTAACTCCAGTTAAGACTCTGGCAGCAGCATTTTTGATTAACTGAAGATGTTTTAAAGAAGTATTTGGACACCCAGATAATAAACCATTGCAATAGTGAAAGTGTTTTAAAAATGTTTCCCCACAGAAATACAAATTTCAGTTCCTTCTAAAATATTGTCTTTAGAAAATTGTTCCACAATATGCCGTGTTTTACTTTTATTGTTTTTACCTATAGTTTTAATACTTTAGCATGAAAAAGGCCCTTCGTGACCATGACCTCTAAACTTGAGATAATTTTTAAAGCCGTCCAGAACTGATTTTAAGTTCCTTGAACCACGTCTGGTTAATGTGCACAGCCACTGTCCTGCAGAATCAGGGGCCCGACATTGTCATTATGTATGTTTGTTTAACAAGTTAAAATCTAGTTTTAATTAAATATAAACACTTGGTGGGCTGAACTGAGCTCACACATGGGCCTGATTTGTCCCCCGGGCCTCCAGTTGAACAGCTCTGCTCTAAAGTGTCTCTAGGTGTGAGAGAGAGTGAATGTTTGTCTCGTTTGTCTCTATGTGTCCCAGTGATGGACTGGAGACCTGGTTGTCCCCCGCCTCTCTAACAGTGACTGCTGGATATGGGCATCTGTGACCCCCGCGACCCAAAAAGGAAGAAGCAGGTAAAGATAATGGATGGATGGATGGATGGATTGCAAACAGTTGAAAAGCCTTGGACGAGCAACTGCAGTGCAGTTTGCGTTTGTGCTTTGGTTGTTCATTTCACCCATCACGGTCCTTTTGTTTCAGCTTCCATCTTTTTGGTTAACCCAAGTACAATAGTATTTTTATTTAGTGTTTTTGTTGAAGCCAAAAGTAGAGCTACAGTTCAAATACAGAGAAAGTAATAAAACATTTGAGTTTCAAGTTATTTTGAAGAAGTGCATCTAATGGGCATTTTCCAAAGGTTTCATTAAAACTTGTCCAGTGATTCATTAGAGATTTTACTAACAGGCAGACACAAACACGATCACCTGCTGCCTTTGGCTTTTGGCAGCAGGCGACGTGGAACAAGTTTTGCATAGAAATACAACTCGTACTTTACGTTTTTGTAGTTAATCCAACTTCAGTACAAAAGTACATCAACAGAAACACACGTAGAAAAGTTTTCTAAACATTTTATTGAGTAGATGAAGGCAGCATTTATAGCAGCATTTATAGCAGCAGAGCAAACAGTGACGTATCAGAGGCAGCATTATCATATTAGTCATGGCACAACTTCATTTTACAGCTCACAACTTAACTGAGGAATACATCAGGAGGCAGTTTGGTGTAAGTCACATAAAAATAACACAGTTTTGTTTTAAATAAATAATTTAAAGGTGCTTTTTATTTGCATATTGAGTAATGAGCTTCATGTCATTTTCTGAGTTGTACTGCCCCCTGCTGGCCACCAGTGTCAGAGGTTTGATGGCAAACTCCCTGAACAGTCAGTACAGGTTCACCTGAAGCAGCAGTCCAACTAATTTAACTTTTATAACTTACGCTGAGTCTCACATCAAGAATCTTTTCTTTTGTCTGCGTAAAAAACACAGTCTTGATCAAACTCTCCGCAGTTTAAAAGTTGGACAATAAACCATCACTCCACATAAAGAAGGTGATTGTAGACTCCAGGAACTGGGAGGTCCACTCCCACTAACTAATGAAGTGGAGGGAGTGGAACAAGTCTCCAGATTAAATATGTGGGACATACATCAGTGGTGACCTCAACCAGTCAATCAACTCCTCTCTCCTGGTAAAAAATAAAATTCAAATAAAAAAGTAGCTCAAGGGCAATAAACAGATCAACCTGTGGGTGGAGCGGCTCACACTTTTACAGGAAGGATGAGTTCTACGTGTCATCGTGGGTTTTATACAGTGTCTCTGCATTTAACCCATCACACCTGAGGTACACCCAGGTGGAGCAGTGGGCAGCAGTAAGGGACTGGGTGTCTTGCTCATGGACACTGCAGCATGTGGACATGGCAGGGAGTTGAACCGGGACTTCCTGGTCTCGGGTTGGCTGCACTGCCTCTACCCCATCATGACCCCGCTGTGTGTCATTGCACTACTGGGAGTGTACAGTACTTGCATCAGCGTGGTATCCTGACTGGAACAGTCTCCAACACGTCATAAGAACAGGAGACTACGTTCAGAGGCCGCTGCCTCTGCAGACTGACCCACGTGCACCATCATCTCCTCTCTTACATCCAACCGTCACACTGCCAGGTTCAGAGCGTTCTGCCCCGGAGCCAAACCTGAACCAACTGTTGGCAACAAGGAACAACCGGCACCATGTCGTTCTTGCCAACGTTGCTCGTCTGAAGCGTTAATTTGAACAGTTAGTCTTAGGCCTGTCACAATAACAAACTTTGCTGGGGCGGCCATCTTGACTCAGGTCGACTCTAAAAGTTAATCAGTTATAGATGTGTATTGAATAATTACTTCCTGAAAAGTTCAATAAAATCTGTCCACTAAGTTATGAGATATTTTGCTAACAGACACATTTGTCTAAAATGACAGCTGGGAAATAAATAAAGTGACTATGCTCGTCTAAGGCTGTTAAAGGATCCCAGAGGTGAGGTGGATCAGCCTCATCAGTGCCGAAGCCTTTGGCTCTTTGGTTTACTGACTTTAAAAAAATAAAACAGGATTTGGATTGTGTCCAGATCAATAAATCATTTGAAACATTCACTGAACAACACAAACTATCTGGCAACACGTTCACTCCAACAACACAAACTATCTGGCAACACGTTCACTCCAACAACACAAACTATCTGGCAACACGTTCAGAGTCCTGAGTACAAAAACACAAAACAGGCACTTTGAACCGAGCAGCTTAGCGTCAGAAGGTTGAACATCAACATCTGTACAGATGTTTTAACTGAAGCTTCATTGAAGCCCCAGATGTTCATGTGGTTCACTGACAGACATGGATGGAGACATCACTGCTGCCTTCACCTCTGAGCAGAGAACGATGATGATGATATTTTTATTCCAGATCAGACTGTCCACACCTGCTTCCAGTTTTGATTGACAGCATGTTCCTTGGTGAAGTCTCCTGGAAGGTGTTCAGCAGTGGGCGTGACCTTTAGAGAAGTCAGGCCAAACCCGCAGCAGCTCTGAAGGCTCAAAGTTGTTGACGATGAGGAGTCCGGCGAAGGTGCACCTGTCGTAGTCCAGGTTTCGGATCTCAAACAGGTTCCTGAGGAAGAACAGGCTGCGGGAGTAGACGGGCCGGACCCCCAGGACCCGCAAACACAGGCCCACGTAGACATCCTCCATGGGGATCAGCTGGACAGACCTGGAAGCCCAGGAGATCCGTCCTGCCAGGTCTGAGGAGAACACATACCCTGGTCCAGACACGTAAGGGGGGAACCTCTCCTCTGGGTACATCTCCTTTGACAGGTACCACTTGCTGCTGGGGTCCCTCCTGGGCCTGCCATCCCAGATCACTGACCCAGTTATGAAGTTCTGCCTGGGGGAGGTCCGGAGGCGTTCTTTGAGGTGGAACACGTTCACAAAGATGTCAGCGTCCACCTTCATGGCAAAGGAGGTGTTGGGGCAGTGGGATCCCAGCCACTTCATCATCATCAGGGTCTTCAGGGTCAGGTTCTGGTAGGAGTCCATGAAGTCCATCTGGATGATGTCTTCATGCAGCCTGCTCTCATGCTCCAGCTCCTCCTGGAGGGGGCGCAGGTCTCCTGTCTCTGGGAGTCCTGTAAAGAACAGGGTCAACGTGTCCGGACTTGGAGCTCCCCATGTCTTCCTTATGGCTTCACGAGCTGCAACATCTCGAGGAGCGACGGGCACCATGAAGACCAGGAAGGGGGTTCTGTCCCTGCACAGCCCCGCCTGGTTCAGGAGGTATCGGTATGGGAGGGGGGGCAGCAGGTGACCCTGGTACTTGGCAGGACTTGACTTAGTTTGGTCTTTTTTGACTGGATTCAGCAAGACCTGAGCAGAGAGGAGCAGAAGCACCAAGACAGCCAGGACCTTCAGCGACCTGCTGGCAGAACATCTCCTCATGGCTGTGAGCTTCCTTTCAGATCAAACCTGACCACCACAGAGGAAGAGGTGGACCAGAGCACAACAAACCTTATACGTTGTAGGCTGGAACCACTGGAACAGGACTTCTTACAGTCCTGTGTGAGCATTTAAAGGTCAGACCAACAATATGCTGCACACGTTGTGTCATAAACTCTTATTTTCAGTTTTCCAATTTCCCATAATGTTCCTCAGTCGTCCTGACTGCCAGCTGTCCTCTTCCACCTGCATCCATTCTGCTCATCAGCTGTTTCACGTCACTAATCAGTCCTCCTCCAAGTTATCCTCCTCATCTTCAGTTTCTTTCAGAATTCTTTGCTCTTTGGTTCATATTTTGTTTCTCAGTGAGATTTTGTATGTTCTTCAGTGCACGCTCTGTCATTTACTGCTTGTTTGTTTGTTTGTTTGTTTGTTTGTTTGTTTTTTGCTGTCTTGGACATATTGTTTTCCTCACTGAGATTAGTTATATAACTATTTTGATGATGTTTTATTATTTGCACTGGTATGTTATTTTAATTTTAAATAAGTCTGCATACTTTGTGCTACTTTAACCAACTAAACTTTTAAACTAATGCTTCACCACACTCAGTAATTCAGTTCAATTCAGTTTATTTATGTAGCGCCAAGTCACAAAAGTCATCTCAGGACACTGAACAGAAAGATTCATATATAAAAATAATGATTTAACATTATTTAACTGAGGAGCAGACTGCTTTGAGTTTAACTCCATCACAGACTCTCATCTTGAGCAAACATGAAGGAGACAGTGGAAAGAAAAACTCCCTCATGAGGAAGAAACTTTTAACAGAACCAGACTCAGGACAAGATACCATCTGCTTCAACCGGCTGGTTTGGTAAGAACAGATACACAATGGCAGGTCAAGAATCACATGTTAAGATAGAAATAATATCAAATGAAAACTAT
>JARVGQ010001777.1:34793658-34803862 GCA_031762355.1 Hypsolebias martinsi | reverse complement strand
GGTGGCTGCAGAAGAGGTCATGCAATCATGTGGATCAGCTGTTCTGGAATAGAGGCACATCTAAAACATTCAGAGCACGGAGGCCTGAGGACTTGAATTGAGAATCACAATTTTATATACAAATTATACAACAGTGGACGTAGAATAAACCTTTTTCTTTTTTTTCACCCCACTTTGGTATGTGCGGGGTTATTACAGCCACCGTATTTATAGTCGCAGCGGCGAGTAGGGGGGCGCGGATTGGATTCTTCTTCCTGAGGGGGGGCTTAACAGAAAATAATTGAGAAGCACTGCCCTAACCTAACAATAAAACCCATTCTTCATCCTAATCTTTCACTAAGGTCAGTTGGGTTTAAGACATGCACCAAGGCTCAGCTAGTTTTGAGAACTGTTGTGGCAATGGCATACATGTTCAACTATCCCATCCATCCATCCATCCATCCACCCATCCATTATCTTTATCTACTTCTTCCTTTTTGTCACGGGGTCACAGGTACCCTTATCCAGCAGCCACTGTGCGAGAGGTGGGGGACAACCTGGACAGGTTTCCAGTCCATCACAGGGACATGTAGAGACAAACAACCATTCACTCTCTCACTCACACCTAGAGACAATTCAGTTACCACTCAGCCTAACATGCATGTTTTTGGTCTGTGGGAGGAAACTGGAGTAACTGGAGAAAAACCACGCATGCACAGAGAGAACATGCTAACTCCACCCAGAATGGAACCCCAGGCTGGGATTTGATCTGGCAACTTCTCACTGAGAGGCAACAGCTCTACCAAATGAGCCACAGTGCCACCCTCCAAAGATCCTATGGTCTTCTAATGATGATGTGTATCAAATTTGTTGGTCCAGGATACAGTGCAAACTTTTAATTTCAATAGAAAAAACAAAGTTATCATAATCAATGCTAGGTGGTAGATAATGCAGACAAGAGAGCCATGGATGTGTCAGCTAATGAATTTCCTTTGACTTCCTTTCCAACTGTTGATACACAAGGATTGTTTGGTTTGTTGGGTACTACAATGTTTGGTATGACTGTCAATCCTTATCAAGCAGAAACAACGTTGATGAAGTCTGTTGCTAGCAAGGCACTAGTTAGACTTCTGTTTACTGTTTACATAAAGGTGGAACAGCTAGGCCTGTCACAATAACAAATTTTGCTGAGCGATTGTCTCAGAAATTATTGCAATAAATTATTATATTTTTGACATTTGACAATAGTAATTATTGTCAAATTTAAGAAAAAATGTAGGTTAATTTCTGTGTAGTACCTTATTTTAGTATAAGACTGTTTGAACCGAAGGATGGATAGTGAGGGAGTGAGCAGCGTTTCTCTTTAAGAAAAATGGGAGGGAGGGCCCTTGACATGACATGGGCTGTCTCTTCTTGTTTTCCGGTTTTCAAAATGGTGGCCGCTCGGTGTGGTTTGAGCGCTTTAGCATAGCATTTTTCACACAAAGCTTTTAATAAAAAAAAATCAGTCAACAAGTTCTTAGCTTATTTTTGCAGAGAAAAACAACTTTTTACACAAAGGCACGGGTTTCAACCGTGAATTTTGGAGCTTTGACAAGACGGAGGTTTATTCCCGAGGTCGGCCTGTTAGCTTAGCTCATAGCTTAGCTTCTCAGCTTAGCTGCTTTTAATGATCCAAAAATCATTTTTGACGGTTAAAACCGATTTTAAAGAGAAAAGAGAAAGGGAAGGGTCACTGAAGAGCATCAGACTTGAGACTTTTGTCATCCAGTGTTTTCAGTAGAAAGAGACACAAAGAAATGATAAAGTATATAAATGAAAACGAGGTAGATCATTTTCATTTATCATGAGATTAACTGATTTATGGTTTATTGTGCCAGGCAGGCCAGCCAGTCAATTTTTGACACAACACTGGCCCACATTTCCAGGTTGTCAGCGGTGACAAATAATAGATGCAATGTATGCGGCAAAGCAACACATTTGTTTTTTCCACTTTATTAGACTTATTTGGACTGATGCAACATGTACAGCAGAAAATATGGTAATTGTATGAATATTTATAAGCATTCAGACGATTGAGAGCAGTTTTTCTTCCGTATGTTTTTCAACAGTTTTTCTTCCGGATGTTTTTCAGCATCCAACTTGCTTTACAGTTTTTGTTCTCTTTCAATAAGTCATGTCTCAAAACCTTCGGCTCATTCAGGATATTCCTGCTCTGACTTTAGGTATCTGTGCACTTTGAACTTTTTAGAGTTTTCATCCATGTGTTTCTCTAGGAAAACAAATGGAGACCACTTCACATCCTTTAAACCCTTTTACTGCTCATTTTAGCTTTTGTTCTGTTTCATCCTTTTTCAGCTTCTTGGTACTAATTTCAACTTCCTTCAGCTCCTTTAAGCTTTTATTCTGCTAAATTCAGCTACTTTTTAAGGTATTTCTCTGCTAATTTGAGCCTCTTTTCTGTTATTTTTTGATAATTTCCGGTTTTTGTGATTATTTCTAATGATTTAAACTTAATGGTTTTTCCAGCCTCTTTCTAATTCCAGCTATTTTCTGCTCAATTTTAAGTTTCAAAATTTTGCTAATGTTAGATTTGTTTGTAATGAATTGTCTCTCTGCCCGTTTCAGCTTATTCTGCTCATGTCTGCTACATTTCTGCTTTATTCAGCTTTTTCTCCACATTTCTGCCATTTTCTGCTTTCTGTTTATTTCCCTGCTTTCAGCAAATGTCAGGTGTTTCATTCATCGCACATTAACCGCTGCGAGATTAAACCTTTTCAGCTGGTTTCAGCTTCTTCTTGAGCTTTCAGCTAAAATCTTTCAGCTATGAGCAGCACACTGCATTATCACAGGAAATACAACCTTAGCAAAATATTAAAAGTGACCAACTCAGGTACTTTAACAGATGTTAGGCTAACATTTGATGTGGTAGTAGCTGAGCACCACCCCCACCATATAACTGAGTGATGCAATATTGTTTGCATTAAATGTTGCTATTACTGTATTTTTTTGGCCTATAAGTCACAGGTTTTTTTTGCATAATATGTATGCCCTGTGACTTATACACAGAAGCGACTTATTTATGGATTTTTTTCCCATATTTATAAACTAATTTTTGGCTGCGATATGACCATTTTCATTGTGACGAAAATATTGAACACCACCATTTTCAACCGCTAGGTGGCAGTAGAGTTGTATGGCATGCTGTTGTGTCATGTAATAGGTAAAAGTGGCTATTGACACAATTTGCTTGCCAAAGCCTGCCACCTTTGTCCAGCTTGATTGGAGCAACCATCAAATCAGCTTCATTTCACTGCACCGCCCCGGTGAAATGCAGCTAATTTGATCAGTGAAGTACATTTATTACGGTAAGTAAAAGTTCAACTGAGACACACCTTTACTATAATGTTGAGCAAACAAATAATTGTTTTTAGGTGAGTATCTTGTTAAATTTTGAAGAAATGCACAGTGACTCGTCCCTCTGCGCGCTCCTGCTTCTGTAAATCGGTTTTAGAAATGCAGCTGATTTGACCGTCAAAGTGTATTTATTAAGCAAAACTTAACACACCTTTACTATAATTTCAAGTAAAGTGTTTTTACACGTTAATCTTGTTAAATTCTTGTTAAAAGTCCTCCTGTGCATGCTCCCGCGGTTGCCATTTGGAAGCTAACCAATTTTTGGCACAACACCGGTCCATATTTCCAGGTTGTCAGCAGTGACACATAATAGATGCGACGTATATGGCAAAGCGATGTATTCCCCCCCCGCACCCACTTTATTAGACATATTTGGACTGATGCAACTTATATGGCGGTGCGAAGTGTACGGCGGAAAATCCGGTAACTGCTGAAATCAACCATGTTTACCTGTTAGCAAAATATATCATGAACTACTTGAAAGCTGTCTGTGAATTTCTCAAAGTAATCTTTAGACGTGCATCTGCAACTCAATTCAAGATGGCTGCCACAGCTAGTCGACCTTAGAAAACACAAACATGTCTACAAGTTTAACATAAGGTTGTACGGGGGTGGTCACTGATAAGCATTTATCATTTGTAAGGACTAGACCTGGTCAGATTGTGTCAGTTTGAATACGGTGATGTAGAAAAAGGTTCTTACTTGGACTTTGTGTGCGTGTTCAAAGAAGTGCACCACCACATTGCATTTATTACACGTCATCTTCCACTTGGGACCAGAGGTGGGATCCAGCACCAGAACTCCAGTGTCACACTCCACACACTGTCCAATGCCCAAAGAGCTGAGGGAATGCTGGCAGGACGGGTGTGTGCACTCGTTACAGCCCATCCCTGGAAGCAGCACAAACCAGCAGGAGAAACCATCAGTCCCACGTGCACCTCTCAACCTCCAGGTCTAACTGGACAGAACAGGATTTTATTGGTTTAGTTTGACATTTAATGGAAGCTTTGGTTCAGCTGTCCCAAAGACTGTGTATTAAACTGTTATTTCATTCATTCATCTGTTTCCTCAGTAAAGATCACAGTGCTGAGTTGTGACCATCAAACTGGTTCATGCTTTCACATTTAGTTTAAGAAACCATTAGAATCCATAAAAAATAATAAATGGTAATCTTCCTTAATTTACCTTACTATGTTTAATAATAGGACTGAATTACATGATTATTATATCCCTGTTTTCAACTCAGCTTTATTTAATTAACACTTTTGAAACCAGGCATATAAACAGATAAAAATAACTCAAAGATATGAGAACCTTTCTTCATATCCCTGAAAGGCGGGTTGCTGAAGCAGTAGGGACACAGCGAGTAGCTTTTGCCCCGGGCCCCGGAGGTCCACAGGACGATCTCAAAGTCATCCAGGGGACAGCGGAGCTCCTTGTACAGCTTGATGGCTCCATTCTGGGGGAGGCTGTAGGTCTCATCGCAGTGGGAGCAGTGGAGCCTGCTGGGCTTGGCCTGCAAGCACAAGTTCACGTCAGATGGGAGGTAAAGATCGTCCTCTCTATTCTAATGTGCATCTGTCCAGCAGGGAGCGCATGAACACAACACTGAGGTTTGGACACGATGTATCATCATTAAATATGATGAGAAAATTATTGATTAAATCTGAATTGATTCAGATTCAACTGATTTGATATCCACTGTGTGAACACACAATCTGCATTTTCTTTTTGTTTTCTATGCTGCTGCTTTTAACTTTAGCATTTCTATTGCAAACTTTAGCTGCTGTTTTACTGAATGTATTTCTGTTCTGTCTGTTTTAATTTCAACAGTTAGATGTAGCAGTCAGTCACAGCATGTTCACAGAAAAGCTCTTCGAGATAGAACTGATATTAAAATAAATAATAAAGCTAAAAGCATTTTTTCTGTGATCTGCCTCACACACACATCCCACTATCGAAGAAGGGCAAAATGATTTGTGGTCTTTTGAAACAGACATAACAGAAGTAAGTATTGTTTCCAAGAACGTATGCAACAATGTACTTCTTTAAAAGTACCATTCTTAGAACTAAGCTGAGACATGCCCTGCTAGTTTAACAAACTAATACCTAAAACTTTAAAAGAACTGCATCTAGAAAATAACAGGCTATTCCTTTTGTGCTCCTTTGTTTCTTTCAGCTTCACATTAATTGGTTTTGGACACATTGAGCTAAAATCTGATGTGGTAGTAGCCGAGAGTGATCCACCACACACACTGAAGGTCAGCTGAAAAGTTAGGACAGCCATCAAAGCTAACACTGGACATCTGAGAGACTGGACAGTTTTGGTCCGAGCTCTGACTGTCAAACTTCACAGCTGGACACCTCATGGGTCAACAATGATCCCGACTGATTGTAAGGTCATGGGGTCAAAGGTCAGGGTTAAAAGGTCAACCTTTCTTTAAATAGCTCTTATTTGATAATAGAAATGTAAACAAGTCAGTTTTTGCGCTCATTTTCGTCTCAGCTATTTTCAGCTCTTTTCTCTTACAGCTCGTTTCTCTACTTTCAGCTTTTTCCTTCTAATTAGAGCTTTTTTTTTTTCAGCTTCTTTCAATTCTTTTCTGTTAATTTTAACATATTGTTTTCATATCTACTTTGTCTGCTACTTTCTTTTCTGCTGTTTTTTGTTTGTGCTCCTTTCAGATTCTTCTTTCTACTTTTCAGCTACTGATGAATTTCCAGTAAGTTTTAGCTTCTTCAGCTGCTTTCAGCAAAATCCTTCAGCAATAAGCATTCACACTGCCTTTTTACAGGAAATGCTATTTCAGTTAATTGAAACATGTTTGTGCAAGCAGAAAATGATAAATATCACAAAAGGAAGTAGCCGGAAGAAGCCTTCATGATGCCAGAAACGTTTCTGGAAATCGTTTCAGAACAAAATGGACCCAGTGATCAGCGTGACGTCATCTGCACACACCACATTCTTGCTTTGCGCATTATCTTCTACATCTCCACTCATCCCTCTTTGCATGTACTCAGGTACTCTGACATTGACCAAACTTGTTCAGCCCAATGATTCATTCATTAACAGACAAGTGGTTCAGACCACAAACGGAAATGGAAATAATGGTACTGAGTCTGCTGGACGTTGAAGGTTAAAACTCAGCACAGTCTGACATTATCTGCACACAGGAGAACATGGAGAACTTACATTTGTCTGCTTTTAAAACAAACTTAAAACATAACCACACGTTCAGAGCACCATTCCACACATATTACAAGTCTCTTGTATTCTTTGGGGATTCATATTCAGAGTTCAGGACCTAGCACTCCTTGAAGGACTGCAGGCTGCTGTTCATGGCAGACTTGTGTTAGGGATGGTTCTCTGCTACTAACATGCCAAATGTGAGCTCATCCTCCGCAACACTGACTGAGCTCTCAGCTACTGCTGCAGTCAACTTTAGCTGCATCTGTAAAAATGGCTAAGTTGAAGCCAATACTGATTAGCCAACAAACTATCACAGCTTTTCATAAATGGAATACCTTTTCAAGAATGTGACAAACTCTGACTGTAGAACAATTTCTGCTTCAAAAATTCAGTTCTGTTCAAAGGATGCTCCACAGTTTACAACAAATGAGTCAGCTCCAATCAACACTCTGCTGAAACAGGAGTGCAGTGTGTTGTAGGAATATTTCACATCATCACTTTGATGATGACTGCCCACCTGGATGTACTTCATGAAGCGGTGACATTTGCCACAGCGGGAAAGGGGCTTTCCAGTGGCAGCAATGGGAGAAAAGGAGACCTCCATGAGCTCATCCATGCCTGGAACACAACATCAAGACAGTCAGGACTGGAGCGGCACAGAACCACGGCACGATACAGAACAGGCAGGATGTTACACTGTCTAGAAATAATTCACCTCTCGTCTTTTATGTTTCTAACGTACAACATGCAAATCTACAACGTACATTATACTTTAAAGTTTCATTTATTATCATCAAGCTGTTATTTACCATGCAGTTACAGAAAACATGAATACTTTGCATTTTCTGTATAAAATGGAGTGAATGTTGAATGAGAGCTTGTGGAAGAAGGTGAAACTGAGCTGTTAAAAGTGTAAAACAATCAGAATGCAAGATAAATTAGAGGTAACCGAAAACAAGCAAAAGTGGCTTAAAGCTAAATTTGCTAACCAATAGGTAAAATGTATAAGCAGTGGACCAGATGCTAAAAGCTAAAACCAGTAAAATACTCCTCCTTGAATCACCACCTTATCGAGGTGGAGGAGGTGTTTGCCTGATGATCCTAGCAGCTACGCTGTCGGCTGGTAGGGGCTCCCAACAAAGACTGGTCCTGGGTGACAGGCCAGACAAAGAGCGGGTCAAAACACTTGTATGGACACAGAATAAGGAACTCAATGTTCTTTGCCTGGATGTGGGTTACCAGGGGGCGAGCGCCTGGTGACTGGGTCTGCCCATGGAGCCCCGCTTCAGCCCGAAGGCGCAGCATGAGTTTGTCTTCCTGTGGGCCCACCACCTGTAGGAGGGGCCATATGAGTCGGGTGCATGACTTGGCGCTCTGACTCTGACTTACCAAAGCTGGCTCCTGGCACATGGAACATGCCTCTCTGGTGGGGAAGGAGCCTGAGCTTGTGCGTGAGGTTGAGAGGTACCGACTAGATATAGTTGGGCTCACTTCAACACACAGTATGGGATCTGGAACCGATCTCCTTGAGAGGGGCTGGATCTCTGGAGTTGTCCATGGTGAGAGGCACCAAGCTGGTGTGGGTCTACTCTTAGCCCTCCGACTTGGTGCCTGTGTGTTGGAGTTTTCCCTGGTAGATGAGAGGGTGGCTTCCCTGCGCTTTCAGGTGGGGGGACAGGCTCTGACTGTTGTTTGTGCCTATGCACCAAACAGCAGTTCAGAGTATCCAGCCTTCTTGGAGTTCTCGTGGGGGTGATGGAAGGTGTGCCAACTGGGGACTCCTTTATTCTGCTGGGGCACTTCAGTGCCCATGTGGGTAATGACAGTGCAACCTGGATGGGACGTGACTGGGAGGAACGGCCTCTCTGATCTGAACCTGAGCAGTGTTCTGTTGTTGGACTTCTGTACTAGTCATATTTTGTCCATCATGAACACCATGTTTGAACATAAGGGTGTCCATAAGTGCACTTGGCACCAGGATGACCGAGGTCGTAGATCGATGACTGACTTCATAATCGTCTCATCTGATCTGCGGCCATTTGTTTTGGACACTCGGGTGAAGAGAGGAGCTGAGCTGTCAGCTGATCCCCACCTGGTAGCGAGTTGGATCAGATGGCGGGAAAAGATGCCGGACAGACCCGGTAGACCAAAACGTATGGTGAGGGTTTGCTGGGAACACCTGGCAGAAGAACCTGTCAGAAAGATCTTCAACTCACACCTCGGGGGAGCTTTAACATCCCAGCTGAGGCAGGGGACACTGAGTCTGTGGGCCAAGTTCTACAATGAGCATTTGATTGTGGGCTCAGTGAACTTACTCGTGATGGAATCCACAAAGTAGTGAAACTTCCTCTTGAAGATATCTAGTGCATGCTGCAGAACCTGCTGGTAGTTTGCCTTCCCCAGAGCAATGAGGTTCAGCTGCTTCTCCACAGCGCTGCGTATAGTAGGCAGGACGAGCTCTGCGTCTGCACACACAGTCACACACGGATATTTAACGACAAAAAAATCCAAAAGTAAAAATGTCCATTCACACTAATATTGTGAATGATGTACAGTACTATAATAAAATGTACCGCTATGTAGCATTTGTCCTAAAAAAAAATTTTGTTTTTTCCTACAGTTTCTAATTAAAATAAATAAATCAATAATAAAAGAAATGACCTGTTTTGTAGTAGCCATGTACCAGGACTATGCCCAGATTGGTTGGCTTTAGTTTGCGCCCGTTCTCTACAGTCACGTAGTTCCTCTGACAGATGTTGTTGATGTGGACAGGGATGCTGGCATCAGTGCCTGAAGGACACAAGATAACTGAAGATGATTTTGAGCAGAAAAAAAAAAAAATTTTTTTTTCACTGCTGTTTCTGTGTACTAACAAAGCTATTTGTATAATCAGCTAATATTCCACAATCCAAATATAACCTTGACCTTGGAGCTGGGGTTACTAAAAGATTATGTGACACACTGTCTAGTGGTGATGCAAGTTTGTATAAAGATTTGTTCAAATATCTTGAGCAGATAAGAATTTATAATCCGGACAAATAAAGACCTGTTTAAACTTTGACCTTGATTCATGACCTTAATCTTGGAGCTGGGGTGATGAAAAGTGTATGGGCCTCTCCATCTACTGATGATGTGTATGTTTACCAAGTTTTGTTAAATTATCTTGAGTAGATCACAATTTATGGGCGGGACAAGAGAAAGTTTACGGACGGAGACGTTACGCCTGTCAGCGGGCGTATAAAAAAGATTGTATGTTCAATGTCATGTGATGTATAAAAAATAAAATCTTTTTTATACGTCACATGACACTGAACATACAATCTTTTTTATACGTCACGTGACATTGAACATACAATCTTTTTAATACGTCACATGACACTGAACATAAAATCATTTTTAAACGTCATGTGACACTGAACATAAAATCATTGTCACAAGATACTGAACATATGTTCAGTGTTGTGACGTATAAAAAAAAGATTGTACAAACCGGATTCCAAAAAAGCTGGGACACTAAACAAATTGTGAATAAAAACAATGGAATGATGTGGAGGTGCCAACATCTAATATTTTATTCAGAATAGAACACAAATCACAGATCAAAAGTTTAAACTGAGA
>JARVGQ010001777.1:34696220-34707180 GCA_031762355.1 Hypsolebias martinsi | reverse complement strand
TAGAGTCAGTCACAATTACTTTTTTTTTTGATCAAGTAGAGAAAATCATAAACTCATGAGAAAAGCACTGCCCCATTAGATCTTTGTTTCTAACAGAAAAAACAACAGAAAATACAGTACATTTTACTAACATTAAAGATTACCCCTCTAAAAGTGGTACAGTCAAGAAGCAGAAGCCAGGAGAATAAAGATAATATTCTCCACCACACCATAGTGTACTTTCATTGGTGGAACCACATGAGGGTAGATGCACCCAGAGCAGAGACTGAGTGATACTGGAGAAGCAGGCATCACACAATGATAATGCGCCATGGCTACAAGATTCAAGACCTGAACACAGTATTCTCCCAGAACAAGAACCAGCGATACAGTGGCAGACATAAGAAATGAAGAGCTGGACTGCACCCAGGCCTGACATGATCTACACACTGGCTAAAGAAACTGATTACTTTCCATGAACACCTACCAGTACAGATAAACCATCTGCTAATGGGAGGGATCCACCAAGAGTGGCTGACCCAAGGCCAGACAGTCTTGATCATGGAAGACCCTCAGGAAGACACCAAAACCTGTGCACTGACTGAGTTTACAATAAGAAAGCCCATGACTCAATGACACAAATGAATCCTAGAGTGCTTGAAACTGTTTGCCAAAAGGACTCTTAAGAGCCTTTATCAAGAACTCAATGGAAATGTGGAAGACAACTCTAAAGGCCAGTTCAAAACCAAGTGTACAAGTTCACTCATTCAACTTTTATTTAGAAAGGTTAACCCCATTGAGCCTCGGGGACTCATTTACAAGAGAGACCGGAAGTTTGCATCATGTGACATGTACCAACGAGCGCGACTGTCCCCACAGCTGTTTTGGGCCTTAACCCTATCAGCCAGATCATCCAAAGAGAGGCTAAATATATTAGTCCCAGAACAGAACAATCTTCACTTCCTCTACATGGATGATATCAAGCTGTAAGCCAAAACTGAACAAATCAAGTCAGATTTATTTATCGTATTTTTCATACTATAAGGCGCACTTAAAATCCTTTAAATTTCTCCAAAATCAACAGTGAGCCTTATAATCTAATTCTGGTTGTGCTTACTGACCTTGACCCCATTTTATGTGGTTATTGTGAGTGAGTTGAATAAAGTTTGACTTATCTGTTTTGTTTCGCTTGATGCACCTTATAATCCGGTGCGCCTTGTGGTCCGAAAAATACAGTATATAGCACATTTACATCAAACTGTTACAAAGTGCTTAACAAAGAGATTACAGCATCAAATAAAAAGTCCGAGCCATCAGCATGTATACAGTGCCAGTCATCAGAGAGCCAGCAGCTGTAACAGCCTGGCCAGAGGAAGAGACAGAAGCAAGCCACTGACTTCAAGACTCAAAAGCTCCTCACAATGAATGCAGGTTCACCCCAAGGCTAGCACCCTGACATTGTACACTAAGAATCCTTGTAGATCCTGGTATACTGTTTTTTAATACATTACATTTTTGCTATTTTGGGCGTAACTGAGAACTTCGGTACACAATTTCATTCCACCTCATGTACATGTGATGCAAATGACAATAAAGAACCTTGAAGCTTGAAGAAAAAGAAGGGAGGCAGAGGACTAGTGAGTGTCTGAGCCACTATACAGGATGAAACAACTAAGATCCTGGAGTACATCATGAGAAAATCCCCCACTGATGAAGCGATGAATGAATGTCTCAGGTAGCATCAGAAATATGTAAGAGAAGAGGAGGAACAAGAGGAGCCATCATGGAAAGATAAGCCCCTGCATGGGATGTACCACCAGCAGATTGAGAAAGTGACTGATGTCAACAAATCCCATCTGTGGCTAGAGATGGCTGGACTTAAGGACAGCACAGAGGCATTATTCATGGCAGAACAAGAACAGGCCCTCAGCACAAGAGAAGCTGGAAGCTAGGGTCTACCATACAAGACAAGACCCCAGGTGTTGACTGTGCAAAGATGCCCAGGATGTAAGAAGCATGTGCAACATCATAACTAACTGGCTGACAGTGTAAAGAAACATCTGTGTCAAGTATGGGCTGGAGGTCTCACAGGTAAAGTGGAAGACTCCACCAAGGGTGGTGGAGAATGGAAGGGCTAAGATACTGTGGGACTTCCAGATACAGATTGACAAACAGGTCATGACCAACCAACTGTGGTGGTCGACAAGCAGGAGAAGATGGCAGTGGTGATAGATCCCAAGTGACTTTACCATCAAGAAGAAGGAGCATGAGAAGCCAGAACACAGTTGATCCAAGGAACAACCTCAGAGATCTCTGTCCAGAAGAGCACAGCACAGCTGCTAAAATGCAGTGTGAATGCTGTTCGGTGGATGATTTTGCTGAAAGCTGCTTAAAAACCCAGAGTTTACACGAAAACAAGATAAGAGCAAATAAGCTAGAACTTTATTGATCCCACAGGAAATTGTTTTGCCAGAGTTTCAGTACAAGGGAATATACACAAGAAATCACACAAGATGTTAAAAAAACAAACAAACAGAGAATATAAAAATAACAGAAGATATAAAAATTTCAACAATTAATGTAAAACAGGTCAGGTGCAGACAGAAACATTAAAGCATTTATTGTGGTGCAGGATTAATTTTATTGTCATATGTGTAGAAAAGTGGAGGAGTTGAAAAGCTTGATAGCCACAGAGAGGAAGGACTTCTGTGGAGCACCTCGGTGGTCTCAGTCTACGGCTGAAGGTGCTGCGATAAGAGTAAATTCATCAGTAGCTCAAAATTTAAAAGAAAAAGCTGCAAAACGAAAAAAAAGCAAAATAAACAAATAAATACCCCCCCCCCCCCCCAAAAAAAAATCTAGAAAATGGATGAAATTAGGCTAAAATCATAAAAATGTACTGTTTTTGGCACCTGTGTGTGTCAAATAATCACGTTTAATCCCTCAGTAGCTGATACAGCTTTTGGGTCTTGGGAGGGGTGAATTCACTGTGTGATCTCTATACTGATGGTAGATTTACCTCTTTTTGAGCAGCTGGTACAAAAGTTTCATATTCACAAATCACAATTTTTTTTAGATATCTGCAGCTGAGACATTTTGTGAGGTCTAACTCTGACTGTTTTCCTTTGTACCCCTCTAAACATTTTGTGGTTAAGATTTGGAAAGTATGTCTTATACTAAGGGAGGCCTCAGCAAGATCTATATACTGCTCAGTTCATACCATGGTGTACTGTAGAGGTGCAGTTGACTCGGGACCTGAAAGTCCTAGGCTTGATCCCCAGTCATTGCACATCTCATGGTGTCTCTGAGCAGCACACCCTATGCCCAAATGCTCCCCGGGTGCTTTCAACAGCTGCCCACTGCTCCACTGGGTTAAATGCAGAGAGCCAATTTTGTCACTGAATGGGAACATACAATGATGACAATACATAAGACATTATTATTATTATGAGTCCAGTTTGGACTCCCTTAAACTGAAATGGGAAGCGGACTTGGAAGAACCCATATCAGATTCAATCTGGAGAAAGATCATTAAGCACATTTACTCTTCTTCAATCTGCCTGAGACATGCTGTAATTCAGTTCAAGGTGGTGCAGTTTGCACTGGTCCAAAGACAAGTTGTCCAAGATCAAGGTCAACCTGGACCCAGTATGCAATCATTGCAAACAAACTCCAGCTACACTCCTGCATTCATTCTGCACCTGTCTCATACTGGAGACGTTTTGGCAATCTAGCTTTGACACCTTCTCTGGAATATGTGGCAAAACTTTTCATCCATCACCACTCATTTCACTGATTGGGGTGGTCCCCGTGGATATGTCCTTTAGCAGGATAATAATAATAATAATAATGAATTTAATTTGTAACACACTTTTCATTAACAAAAATCTCAAAGTGCTACAAAGTGCAACTAAAATCAATGTTAAAATCAAGTAAAATCAGTGATAAAATCAAATAAAGTCAGTGATAAAATCATCTAAAATAAGTGACAAAATCAACTGAGTGATAAAATCAACTAAAATAAGTGATAAAATCAACTAAAATAAGTGATAAAATCAACTAAAATAAGTGATAAAATCAACTAAAATCAATGATAAAATCAACTAAAATCAGAGATAAAATCATGTGGAGGCAGAATAGGCTTGCTTATAAAGAAAGGTCTTTAAGCCTTTTTTAAAGTCAATCAGTGATTGCAGAGCTCTCAGATAGTCAGGGAGGGAGTTCCAGAGGTGGGGGGCAGCCACACAGAATGCCCGATCTCCCATGGTTCTTAATTTGGTTCGTGGAAGGTGAAGGAGATTACTGTTCTGTGAATGTTCAGGAGTGAGAAGGATGTGATTGTCTTTGGGTCTCTGCTGGCCAGGATGCACAACCCCAGCATGTGTACACTGGTTAAAGGAGTTGATGTGTCATCATGTGGAAAAAAGAAGACATACCCTGAAGGGTTCTGTAAAAATATTTTGGCATGCGTGGCAGCCTTTTATGTTGAATGTTAAAAATATGTCTGTGCCTGTTTCATTTGTAATGTATGACTGACTGATCTGGTGTGGGAGGGGTGAGGTGGGGGTGGGGGTGGGGGGGTGCTATGTTGTTTGTTGTTTATGTATGTCTGAAAAAAAACCTAATAAAAACACTGTTTAAAAAAAAAACATTAAAATGTGCAGAAAAACAGTAATTGCCAAACCCTAAAATTAAAAGTGGTGTGAATAAAGCACAAGTAGAAAAAGCTAGTAAACAGCCAAATATTAATAATTATTATAATAATAGTAATGATCATGAGCCAGAAGTGAGGAAATATTAGGAAATGGTAGGGGGAAAAAACTAACTATGAATCATAAGTAGCAAAATGCTATTGAAAAGCAAGAAAAGGTTATCTCACGAGGCATAAGTAGACAAATGCCATCAAAACCAGGAAAATGCTAGTTAACAGCCAGAAGTAGCAAAACTCTAGTAAAAAAAAAAGAACAAGTAGTTGTGAGCAAGAGGTAGGAGAGCACTGTTGGCCCATAAGGTGTCCAGCTGTGAGGTTTGTCTGTGAAAGGCTTCCAGATTTTGTGCTGTGTAAAGAAAAGAGTGACCGTTGACGGGAAGACCTTAAAAATCAATAGGGATCTTTGTTGACCCACATGGTGTCCAGCTGTGAAGTTTGACATATCTTTGTTTAACAGTGATCAAAAGTCACCCCTTTAAATAGGTTTAACTTCTTTAAAGGGGTGACTTTTGATCTTGATTTATGACCTTGTTCTTTTACCTCTTGACCTTGAAATCAATAGACAAAAACCAAGGTGTCCAACTGAGAAGTTTGACATTTCTACATTAAATGGTTATGAAATTATAGCAATACTGTATAGAGGATTGCCCTTTGAGTAGTCGAATAGTGTGGATGTTTACAGCATTCGTAATAAATAATAAAGTTCAGGTCAATGTTCAACAAGTTTTGTATTCAGCTTTATATTTTAAGACCCATTGTGTGTAATTTAAAATGTGTCTTAGTAGGTTTAATCCCACAGTGATACTGCTCAACACTTATTCCTAAATATAGCAAGTCACATAATTTTGTTTTTTTAAATGAAACCCGCAACTTTCCAATGTTTACAGTTGCGATGACGTACTTGTTTGACCCGGAAGTGATAACAAGTCTTTCCTGCAACAGAACCGGCATGATGGCAGCTGACACGCAGGTTTGTGTGCTCGAATTATAAATCATAACCTAACCGCTCTGAGAACGAATATGAAGGATCGCAGGGACACAGTTTGCTATAAATGATGCGCACTATTCCTGAGCTGTTGGTTTCAGCTGTTATCAGCCGAGTGACGGGCAGACATGACAGCAGCTAGCCTGTTAGCTGCTGGATGCTAACGTGGCTGCTGCAGTGGAGCCGAGCTGCTGCTGACGACGGCCCCTCATGCCGCCGACATGACTGCTCTCTGGACTCAGCTACAAAACTAAAACTGTTGTTGTTTGTCTTCTTTTAAGCTGATTTCTTTTCAGTTCTTCTGCTTGTAAGTATGTGTAAGAGTTCACAGCAAAGCCACTGGTGTGTTATTTAAGTCACGCCCTCCACAAATGTCCCAGTATTGACCCCTCAGTTTACCTACTGGCTTTTCTCCACCAAATCCTAAGATACAGCATGTTGATAACAATACATGAACAGTTATTAGGTTTTAGCATGTCTAAAATGCAACATATGCTATTTTTATTTTGTTTAAACAAACAAGAAAATCAAGGTTCATGCTCAATAATCCAGGTAAAAAAAAAATCCAGCAGTGTTCAGTCAGGTCTTCTGGACAGTTTCTTTTTTTATTTTTAAACAGAAGGTAAGAGAGGCTATGCTGTCTTCACAGAACACATGTTGTATTTAGAAAATATAAACGAGGAGGAAGGTCAAAGAGGAGATATATGGATTCAGTCAGAGGTAGTTGGAGTGAGGATGACTTGTGACCCCTGAAGATGGACCAGACGGAAGAAGAAATGTAGTATTTGCTGCTGCCGACAGGCCTGTGAGGTCACATTATTGAATGTGGTGGGGAAGCATATCTAACACAACAGGAAATGATGTCACCTTGATGTATGATATATGCACATGATTTTTTGATTATTATTCATCACAAAAATTATCTGGCTTCTTCAAGTTGGCTGGATGATTCTCGTGTACATCCGTCTTTGAAGCAAAGGGGTGAATACAGGTTCTATACTGGTAGGTTTTATTTCTGGATGCAGCAGCAGATTGTGCTGAGGTTTTCTAATAATACATTTCCAAACCCATGTGGTAGTCCTGACTCCTGATCATGCAGGGGTCATTGTTTCAGTGCCACCTGAGGGCTCATGAGCAACCAAAGGAAATGATCCTGGCCCTTCTTGAGATTTCCCTCCATGCAGAAATCTTGTTGCTCACTGTTGCTTTATTTTACGTGGTCCTGAAATCCTCACGTGTCACCAGACAATCTGCTGATTGTGTCTTCAGAAATGTTATGTGCATTATGTCAAAATTTTTTAATGCATCTTAACTTTTTTTTTTTTTTTTTTTTTTTTTTTTTTTTTGAGTTGGCTTTTAGAGCATTGTGGCTCTGGTTAGAGCAGTCGTCCTCCAATGCAAGAGTTGGGGGTTCAATTTCACCAGCAATCACATGTTGAAGTGTCCCTGGGCAAGACACTGAACCCTCATTGCCTCTGATGTGTGTCTCATCGGTGTCTGAATGTGATAAAGCTCTGATTATTCTTTGTATAGATCCAGTAGATGCTGTATGAGTGGGTAAATGAGGCACAGATTGTGTAGTAAAGAACTTTGAGTGTCTTGATAAGATAGAAAGATGTCATATAAGTACAGTACATTTACCATTTTACCATCAGACGTCATTTGCCTGTCGAAGGCGTATTATGGTATGGTCTCTATATGTCCATAAACCTTCTCTTGTCTGGCCATAACTTCTGATCTGCTCAAGACAATTTAACAAAACTTCACACACCTGTTTATCATCACTAGATGGAGTGTTATGCCCACTTTGAATCACCCCTGCTTCAAGCTCAAGGTCACAAATTAAGGTCAAATGTTATTTATGGTCTTTACTTATTCTGGCCATTGCTAAGTTTGGCAGATGAATAATGTGTAGTGTGCGGTACTTTTGTATTTGTTATTTCTCTCCTAATAAAATAGAGATATTTATTAGAATCAGTGATTTTTAGAGACAGATGCTCATGACCTTAAAGACAACTGCATCTTGGCTAACGGTCTGTTTGTGACAGTAATCTTTTGTTGACTACTGATATTTCCTTTTCCCACAGAGAGAAGACAGCATTTGTATGTCTAAATATGGTTTTATCTCACCATTATGTTTTTTGCTAAATGTGTCAGTGGAGCTGGTATTAGACTTATCTGTTTGTTTGAAGTCAATGAGAAGTTCAAGTCAGAGACTTTCAAACGTTTTGATGAAGCTCCTTTTCTTGCCTCACGGCATCAAAGCACCAGTCGACTCACAGGTTCACCGTTGTTCATGATGCCGGCTCAGTGTTTCTGTTTTCATTCTGACGTGACGTTTTTCTCTTTATTTCAGGTCTCAGACACGCTGAAGAAATTTGCGGTAAAAGTGACTTCCTCCAGCGTCAAGGAGCGCAAGGAAATTTATGGAGAGTTGAGACAGTGTTTGAAGGGTAAAGGTAAGAAATCTCATTTTCATTATCGTCTGCTCTGTAAGGTTTAAAGCTGCTTCGATCAGTGATAACTTTTTATTTTAAATGTTTGCTTAAAGAATTACCAGAGCCTGCTGTCAAAGGTCTGTGTAAGCTCTTCTGTCTCACTCCACACAGATACTGGTAGGTTTATGAGCAAAACCCAAAGTGAACACAAAAACGTTGCTTGTTTTCAGTAGTTTTACATGGACGTGTGTTTTTACCAGGGATGCTGCATCACGCAGAGAGCTGCTCTCTGTGATTGGCCAGCTGGCTGAGAGTCAGCCGGATGTCTTGGTGAGCAGCCTGCTCCTCTGCCTCCTGAACAGTGGAGTCATCAGTAAGCATGGGGAGCCCAGGTACGTCTAATGTTGCAGGCTTTTACTTCTCTGCAGGCGGCTTTGGTCATTCCTGCTTTACAGAGAAGAGCTGAAGCTTCATCATAAAGCTGTCAGGAGTAGACGTTTACAGTTTGACATGTTCGACAGGCAGGGTGACGCAAAACTCCTGTAGTGCCTGTTTTTTGGAACTTTTTTTTTTAGAATAGAAACTAACCTATCAAAAAAACAAATGAAGAAAATGTTACTAACTTATGAAGTGGAAATTTGCAGATTTGCCAAGAACTTTGTGTTGTAGGTCAACATGCTTATTATTTATTTGTATTTTATTTTCAGTAAAAGCTCCGGCTCTGCTGCCTTCATCAGCTTGTCTTGGACCTGCCTTTTAGTCCACAAAGTGTTTTCTGCCCCGGAGAAAAGAGAAGGGCCCATATGGAAGAAGATGGTCAGTGAAAGAGCATTTTGTGCCTGTTTCAAAACCAAAATAAAACGGTTGTATATTTGAAGTCTGTAAAGTCTGGGTGTCTGTGTGAGCTGCTGTCCTTTCCTTCAGGTGGAGGTTCAGTCCCTTCTTGTAGCTGAGGTGGTGGGCGGAGCCAAGACCATGGCAAAGAAAGCAATGCTGAAGAGTCTAAGTCACCTCTGGGAAGCCGTGAGTTTGCTTCAGGTCACATTTTAACCCTGTTTATCTATAAACACACACACACACACACACACACATATACGTATGCAGTATATATGCTCAATGAGATTAACCTGCCTAAATAAAGGTTGAATGAATGCAGTGCCTGGCCCCCAAAAAAGTCACCACCCCAAAAAAAAGGTCTCACATTAATATTTTGTTGGACCGCCTTTAGCTTTGATGACATCATGCATTCTCTGTGGCGTTGTGTCAGTAAACTTCTGCAATGTCACAAGATCTATTTCCATCCAGTGTTGCATTAAATTTCTCCAAGATCTTGCATTGATGACTAGACACTAGTCATGATGGGTGCATCACTTCACCTGCCTCTCTTCTTACTCTAAGGCACCCATCACTCTGGAACAGGGTAAATCTGGACTCGTCAGACCGCATGACCTTCTTCCATTGCTCCACAGTCCAATCTTTACGCTCTCTAGCAAATTGAAGCCTTTTTTCCAGTTAGCTTCACTGATTAGTGGTTTTCTTAAAGCTACACAGCTGTTCAGTCCCAATCCCTGGAGTTCTCTTCACATTGTGTGTGTGGAAATGTTCTTACTTTCACTATTAAACACAGCCCTGAGTGCTACTGTTGTTTTTTTTCCATCTGATTTCACCAAACATTTTAAGTGATCGTCGCTCACGATCATTCAGGAGTTTTTATTCCGGCCACATTTCTTCCTCGAAGACAATGTGTCCCCAATCTCCTTCCAGTTTTTAATAATGTGTTGGACAGTTCTTAACCCAATTTTAGTATTTTCTACAATCTCCTTAGATGTTTTCTCTGCTTGATGTCAATGATTTGACCCTTCTCAAACAGAATGACATATTTTCCACGACCACACGATGTGTCTTTCAACATGGTTGATGAAGAAATAAGAAACAACTCATTGCACCAGTTGGGGTTAAATAACTTGGTACAGCTGAAAGATAATCACCATGCAGTCATTATCCAGTAGGAGGCTCGTACCTATTTGCTTAGTTAAATTAAATCCAGGTGGGGACTTTGTTTTTGGCCAGGCAGTGTATAGCAGCCATCTTGGATTTTGACATGACAACCAAGTGTTTGATATAATAGTGTGAACGTTTATGAAGCACTCACACTATTGTGACCCTTTTTTTTTGTCTGTACATTTTTTGGCATCTTTCTCGTGCCACAGTTTTCAAGCTATTTCAACAAATCATTTATCAAAACGTTCAGCTCTTTCAGGAGAAGGGTGCTATCACTTTTGGCATTGGTGCAACTTTAGCTTTTTGAACTATTTAGCCTTTTCTGCCACGTTTTTTTCTCATAGAAAATGATTTGAGCTCATTTTACATCCTTCGATTCTTTAGATGTGTTTACAACCTTTTACTGCTCCTTTCACATTTTGTTCTACTTCAGCTTCTTTCAGCTTCCGTGTGCAAATTTAAACTTTTTTCAGCTACTTTTAGCTGATTTCAGCTGTTTTTTTCCCCAGCTGTTTTGTGCTCCTTTCAGATTATTTCTGCTAATTACAACTTTTTTGTTCTTCTAACTTCTTTTGGCTAATACTTTTTATGCTCCTTTCAGATTATTTCTGCAATTTCAGCTACTACTACAGCTGCTACTATTTAGCTAGTTTCAGATCTTTTCAGATAAATTATAGTTTTACTTGGCCATTTCTGCTACTTTCAGCCTAATTAACTTCTGTATGCTAATTTAAGCTTCTTATGCTTGTTTCAGCTTTTTTCTGCTATTTCAGAGTCAGAGATTCTTTATTGTCATTTGCACCACATGTGGTACATGTGATGAAACGAGATTATGTACACAGGGTC
>JARVGQ010001777.1:34027853-34038651 GCA_031762355.1 Hypsolebias martinsi | reverse complement strand
AAGAGAGGAGCCTGAGAACTGAAAGATCTTCCTCCCATTCTGCTTTTGGAAACTCTAGGAACCACAAGTAAGCCTGCTGTCTGAGAGTGAAGTGTTCTGTTAGGAAAATATGGAACAATAAGATTTCAAATATAAGATGGAGCTAGGTTGTTGAGAGCTTTGTAGATTAGAAGTAAGATTTTGAATTCTATTCTGGATTTGACAGGGAGCCAATGGAGAGAAACTACAACTGGATAGATTTGATCTCTCCCACTAACTCCAGTTAAGACTCTGGCAGCAGCATTTTGGATCGTGAACCATGTGACTGCACATTGACAGCTTCGCATTGAGTATGCTAGGCCCTTAACTCATACCCACTGCATTATCTTTCAACAAAAACATTAAAGTTTACTTGCATCCCTGTTCAATTCTAGTAAAAAAAAAAAAACACTCATTTCAAAAACTTCAAATATTCATTCTTTAAATCCCTCAGCGATTGGGGATATTGGCGTATGGCTGATGAAAAGCCTGTAGGCACCTGTGATGCTAATTAAGGTCAAACGCTTGGTTTGAAACATAACTGATGGCAAGATGAATAGTTTCTGTAAGGGGTTCAACAAGTCTGTGCATACTATTTTAGCTTATCTTTGGAGTATGCTGTGAGGTTTATTAGTTATTTAGAGAAGCTAAATAATAATATTTTTGTTTGATTTAAAATCAAACAAAAATATTTTCACATTTGTTTATTCTGTCACATACTAAAGGTATGCAAATATACAGTAATTGCATTTACCCTGATGCATGCTCAATAATCCAGAGTGTCCAGAGGACCAGACTTAGCTTTTTTAGATAACTGCATTTAGTTGAATTACTTTTCATAAGAACTGAAATATTGTTTCAATGAGCTCTAAAAGTAGCAACAAATTTTCAGCATTTTAGGAATCCTCATTATTTCATTGTGTACAATGTGTGACGTTGTCTCTTCTGTACATCGGCCACTCCCTCCTGTTTATCCCAGTTCATCTCTGTGGATTGGTATCAAGGCTTTGAGCGTGCATTTGCTGTGTCATCAACCGGACATCCAGAAGGCGTGCGTCTTTAAACTGCAGTGTTTTTCCTGTGAGGGCGACTCGTTCACGTGCTGGAGGAAGGAAAAGTGCTCTGCGATGACTGATTATTCCCCAGAACTGGTCTAAGTTTGAAACCAGTTGCTTGGCTGCGTGTTAAAATATCATTGGTTTCTGTTTACAGAAAACATGTTCAGGGTGTTGGAGAAACAAACAAACAGAAAACTGCCTGTCCTTTTTATATTAGTGTGGTCGTGTGCAACCTGGAGAAATATATTCAAAGGAAATTCTTGGAAAAAAACAGAATTGCACAGTTTACAGATGTCTAAATCTAAATCAGCTTCTCTCTGATCCGCAGCTCAGAACCGCAGCTGTCAGGATCAGATGACTTACGTAACATAATTAAGTATGTATTATGTTTCTGTTGCACAGTTTAAAAGATTAAAAGGTTTGAGTAGCAGAGTGTTGGACAGGGGTAACTCAGTCAAACGGCCTGACGATCTTCCAGCTTCATGTATGATACTAATGTAAGTTATTTAGTTATTGTGGTCTGAATTACATTTTACTTTCACTAAAACATCTAAGATGTGGCCTCTCAAAATTCAACCAGTATTAATGAAGCAGTGCCCGTCTTTCAGTGATTTAAACAAAAAAGGGGTTTATACTGTATCTGTAAATCGTATTTTTTTTGTATCCCCAACATTAAACCTCTAGTTCTATCTAGTGTGTGTCAACATCATGTTACAAAAATGACCCCAGCCCACCTTGGCATGAACCTGGGTACCCTGGGGGTGTCATGTTGTCTGTAATTAGGACGTTGTCCAAAGATCCTTTGGATCTTGTACATTTTGAAATATTTTCTCAATGAAATGGTGTGTTCCAGTGACTTCCACAGATGCTTGGTTGCTCTACTGTGTCTTTTATGCTCTATGGTGGTGCATGTTGTCTGGCTGTAGTAGCCAATGACTACATATGTAAAATATATCTTGCTGTCTGCCCATAAATAACCTTTGAAAGTTTCCTTTCAAGTATTGGATTGCCATGAGCTTGCCATCCAAGCTCTCTGCCACCATAAATGTTTACAATATATGTTAAACTTGTGAGCTGCATAACTTGAAAAATAAGTGTAACGTGCCAACTTCCATGTTGATGAGTGACTACATCCAGGCATAAGAAAGGTCACTAAAGTCACTATCATGAATCGGTTTGTTGCCATGTCAAAATTTAAGATGGCCACCTCCAGTGTATGTATGTAAACTGGCCATCCCAATCCACTGAGGAAACTATGCTTTCTAGTTTTTATATTGCTTAAAAGCATCCATCCATCCGTCCATCCATCCTTTTTACTCACTTCTTCCTTTTTGGGTCACAGGGTCACTGATGCCCATGTCCAGCACCCTGGACAGGTCTCCAGTCCATCACAGGGACACATAGAGACAAACGAAACAACCAACCATTCAACTCTCTCACCTAGAGACAATTTAGAGTTACCAATCGGTCTGACATGCATGTTTTTGATCTGTGGGAGGAAACCGGAGAAAATCCATGCATGCATGGAGTGAACACCAAACCCCACCCAGAAAGGCTCCCGGCTGGGATTTGATCCTGTGACCTTCTCTCTGAGAGGCAGCAGCTCTACCAACTACGCCACCATGCCACCACTTTAAAGTACTGTATAGTTTCCTGAAATGATTAGGATGGCTGAAAAATAATCGATGGTGGCCAAGGTCAATAATTGGCTCACCCTGATTTCATCATTGCACCTGGTCATGGATAAAATTGCTCCCTTCATTCACCAGGATCGATCACTCTGCTGTCTTGGACCAAAAAAACACACCAAAAAACTATCCTCTAGTCTATCCCACAGTCTAACTCCTATCACTTGAATATCTTGCACCAAAAACATTAAGGTTTACTTGCATTCCTTGTTAGTTCCAGTCCAGAAAAACATTCATCTTGAAAATTACAATCATTCACTCTTCAAATCTCTCTGCAATGCAGGACTTTGGCTTACTGCTTGATTAACATCAGCTTTGGCTTATTTACCAACTCTGATGTGTGTATTTTTTTGATGTGGCACTCATCTTGTAATGATATGCTCAATGGTGAATTTCAAAACTCCAGAGTATTTAAAACATTTTTAAATAAACATAAATAAGGGAAAAGCCGAACGAAGAAGAAGAAGAAATAATATTAATCCTAGATTCAAAACAATTGCATACATAACATTTGTGGCATAACTAAAGACTGTCATCTGCATAAAGTTTGATGTTTAACTGTGCAGAAAAGATAATTCTATACAAGTGGCACAGGACTGAGTGATGGGCAGAACCTTTTGGAAGCCCATCATTGGTGGGAAAAAGGTCTGAGTGTTGATATTTAGAAAGGGTTTTCAGAAACGATATCTTTTGTCAAAACTCTGAGGAGAAACAACAAAAAGAGAAGGTTGAAACTAATGCAGCTCTTAATAATATCGTAGAAGAGTGTGTTCGTCGAAGGAGTGAGGACTGTTTGCACAGCGATGACCTTGTGTAGAAAGCCTGTTTCCGCTCTGAAACGGATGAATTGCTGAATTTTCCGGGCAGACCTGCCTGGACACTTCCTCTGTCCTTGTGAATGTTACAATGGTGGCTCTCACTGAAGGGTCTATTGTGATGGCAGCTTTCTCACACTCACTACGCCCTGTGTTTTTAACATGTTATCAGTTTTAGCTGGTTCTTCTTACTTACTGCTAGTTTGGATCAGTGTGTCCAAACTTTTTCATGCACAGACCATAATTATATTCAGGTCACAAAATCTTATTTTTAAATTTAAAAACAGCATACTGTTTTTATTTTCCTTTTCCTTAGGATTTTTATTTTTATTTTTTTTTTCTCTCAACAACAATGTGACCAATACTGTATCTTGGAGAAAGAAAATAAAACTGTCTAAATTGTTTTAGATCTAAAACATAAAAAGCTGCCTATAAAAGAAATATATATATATATATTTTTTTATTATTGTAATTCCTTTGATTACTTGGGTCTATTGTTTTTTTTTTTGTTTTTTTTTTTTGTTTCCTTGTGCTTGTAAAATACTTAAGTCTATTCATAGAAACAAAAACATAAAATAGATCCAATTTACTTTCGTTTACAGTTAAATGAGCTTCTATTTAACCAAGATTTATAAATGATTATCTAAAAATCTACTTTTTGCACACGTCATGTTTCAGGTTGTTTGTTCCCAGGCCATGTTTGTAAATGAGAACTGGTTCTCAAACATTTCACTCACACATAGGTCTGTCACAATAACAAATTTTGCTGGGCTATTAATTATCTCGGAAATGATTGTGATAAACGATAATATTGTTTGAAATTTGACAACAATTAGTAATTATTATTAAAGGGAGGGAGGCCCTTTGACGTGACATGAGCTGTCTCTCCTTCCTTTTTTCCGGTTCTCAAAATGGTGGACGCTCGGTGTGGTTTGAGCTCTTTAGCATAGCATTTTTCACAGAAAGCTTTTAATTAAAAAAAAATCAGTAAACAAGTTCTCAGCTTCTTTTTGCAGAGAAAAACAACTTTTTACACAGAGGCACAGGTTTCAACCGTGATTTTTGGAGCTTCAACAAGATGTTTTTTTTTTCCCAGGATCAGCCTGTTAGTTTAGCTCATAGCTTAGCTTTTCAGCTTAGCTGCTTTTAACGACCCAAAAACGCGATTTTGGACAGTTAAAACAGATTTTAAAGAGAAAAGAAAAAGGGAAGGGTCAGTGAAGAACACCGGAGTTGAGCTTTCTGTCATCCAGTGTCTAAACAGTGTCCAGTAGAAAGAGAGAGACATGAAGAAAAGATAAAGCCGATAAATAAAGATGAGGTTGATAATTTTCATTTATCATGCGATTACTTGATTTATTGTTTGTTGCGACAGGCCTAAACACACGTTCAATCAAAAATTCTAAAATACCCACACCATGCCACTACGTGGGGAGAACTTCCACATTAAAGGCAAATCAGAATACAGGGAAAGAATGTTCATAGTTTGGACAACGTTTCTCCAAAACTATTTTTACAATCAGCAGTGTCCTGCCTGGTATCAACTGTGTCAGCGCTCCAAACTGTGATGGCGACAGGATCAGGATAAACTGAGACAGACTCACAACATTCAGTAGACGGCACCATTGTTGTTTGGATTTCTAGGACACGAAGATGGGGCGCATACGTGTATGCTATATATGTTCATAGTATAGTTGTACTGTGTTTTTTTTTCACCAAGAAGTCGTGTGTGTGTGTGTGTGAACAGGAGGTGTAAAGGCAGCAGGAACTCTTTTTCGTTTTAAATGTCCTCCTGTGTAGTGTGAACTGAGCCTTTATATGTCATGTTAGCGGTCAGGGCTGCTGAGGTAGCAACAATAA
Source organism: Hypsolebias martinsi (assembly GCA_031762355.1). Taxonomy (NCBI): domain Eukaryota; kingdom Metazoa; phylum Chordata; class Actinopteri; order Cyprinodontiformes; family Rivulidae; genus Hypsolebias; species Hypsolebias martinsi. Next base: position 34,033,212 of record JARVGQ010001777.1, on the reverse strand, counting down.
ACTTGTAAGTTTATTCTTCTGTCTTAACATGTTGTGTCTCCTGCAGCTGGATAGATTTTATACAATGAATTGATCAGGACAGTCAACTATCAATAATTATAGAGGTTAAATAATATCTAAAGAAGAGCGACAAAGTCGAGCTTTAAATTAGAAGGCTTATCAAGTTTGTACATGGTAATTTGATGTTGTCCAATGTTTTAAAAACCCTCCAGTGCTTCTGTTTCTAAAGCTCTGTGCATCTGAACACTGACTAAATGACACTCAGAATTATTGTGTGCTGTTCATGAACATTCTCTTGTCCTGCCTTTATGATCTGCTCAAGATCATTTGACAAACAGTCATACACACATGCATCATCACTAGACTGAGTGTCGCTAACACTTTTCATCACCCCAGCTCCAAGGTCAAGGTCACAAATCAATCAAGGTCAAATGTTATAGAAGGTCTTTGCTTATCCGGGCCATTTCTCTAGATTGCCGTGTGTCTTCAGGCGTGTAATGTGCTGCACTCTTGTATAGATTTAGTTTTGGTAAATTATTTAAAAGCACCAAAGAGCATCATAAATGTTTTTACTTGACTAACTGGCCCAGACCCTCCAGTTATGTTTTAGGCGTTAGTCCCACTAACTTTATTCTCTCTGACATGGTGCCATAGTACAACTAAGACATGATGTTTCACGTTGGTGCGTTTCCCATAATGCCTCAGTGTTAACTGCACGGCCTAGCAGTTTTATTTGCTCACCATGTGACTGTTGTGCCTTGTTTCTCAGACGCTCCTGACATAGAAAACCCTCCATCATATGGCTATGACCCGGAGCACTGTGAGGAGCAGCAGCCTTGCCACGAGCCTCTGTCCTTCTCTGGATCTCCTTCCTCCTCACCACGTCTTCGCTCCAAGAACCGGAACAGCCGAGACACCCAGTCCTCGGGTTTTCTGGAGTCCACGCAGTCGGTAAAGTTACTGTGACCAACAAATCAGCCGTGCTTCAGTCTGTCAGCTCACCATGCTGCTGCTGCTTCACTGCTCCGTTCCACAAGTTCATTATGTGTGGTTCCTCTGTCTTCACTGAGACCTTCCTGCCTGTCTCGTTTTACTTTCTGTGTTTAGTTTGACAGTGTCAAGTAGATCAAGTTTATTCCTTTTTATTTTTTTATTTTATTTAACTGAAAGTCTCAATGAGTCACGAGGACTCCTTTTTAAAGAGAGACCTGTTTGGGAGCAGCTGGTGGGGGTTGAGGGCCTTGCTCAGGGGCCCAGAGTGGGGTGAATTAGGGTGGAGGCAGGTGTGGGTGTTTTTTCTTTCCCACCTACATTTTGATGTTGTCGGTCCAGGGAGTTGAACCGGCAACCTTCTGATCACAGGCCCACCTTCTCTAGCCTCTGCACCACCACTCCCCCACCACTTTATAATAGTATAAATGTAACCTCAAGTCATTTAAAACTATCATTGTCATTTATTTAGTTCCTCTCATGGATTTCAGGTCTGCAGAACGCTCCAGCATGACAACTTCGATTAAGGCCAATTATAAAACACCTTAAATATAAAAGTATACAACCAAAGCAACACTTTCTCTACAAACCCTTAAACCAAACAGGCTGCAGCAATATTCAGTTTATCTGCAATGAAATGACCTGTTGATAATATTAACGTGTAAACTTTTGTTTACATTACCCTGTTTAATAAAAGGTGTCAGAGAGTGAGCTGCACCCAGGTCTGTCACTTGTTTTTGTTGCAGCTCACAGGTACACTGCTACAGATTCATCCATTTTTTACTTCCTGCTCTAGGCAGAGGTTCAGGGAGCTGGTGTCTATTTCAAGCAGTCCTTGTGGGGGAGGACAAGGGGACACCCTGGACAGGTCTCCAGTCCATCACAGGGACACATGGAGACAAACAACCATTCACTCCCTCACTCTCACCTAGGGTGACATGATCTGCCCCATGGTCTGTTTTATTTGTGTTTCCTTGGTCTTTATTTTCATTTTCTGTTCCTTTCATTGTCATTCTGCTCCTCGTCTCTTTCACTCTGGTCTCTGTCCATTAGCCTCAGCCTGTCTCTGCAGTCACTAATCATTCACACCAGCTTCCAGTCAGTATCATCCCAGGTGCGCTCATCATCTCTCCCCCTCAGCCTTACTTCAGCCTTTCTCCCTCACCACTCCCAACGTCTGGTCACTGGTCTGTACACACTCAGATGTCTCTGTCCTCCGCTGTTTCCGTCTGTCCGATGATCTGTCCCGTCCTGTTACCTGATGTCCAGTTTTGTCTTGTACCTGCCTGCCTGTAAGTTTTTTTGCTGCCTCACCTTTTGTTTTTGTGGTTTAAATGAATTATTTTTATTTTAAACTCCTGCTCTCCTCACCTGCCTGCCAGTGGGTCTAAAACCAGTGGACTTTGATATAGAGACAATTTAGAGTTACCAGTCAGACTAACATGCATGTTTTTAGTCTGTGGGAGGAAACTGGAGTACTCAGAGAAAGCCCACACATACACGGAGAGAACTTGCAAACTCCACCCAGAAAGGCCCCCTGACTGGGATTTGAACCCGCGACTCTCGCTGAGAGGCAGCAGCTCTATCAACTGTCACCATGTCTACAAAATATACAAAATAAACTACAAAATATTTACTTCATCAATAACTATGTGCTGTTGTCAGCCCACGTTAGCAGCTTAGACACAGTGTAGAAAACTGAGTAAAAAAATACTAGTGTTGATCAAACTGACTCAGCGCACATCTGCGCGTCCCTAATGTTAACATTTAATTAACTGTACTGAAATAAACTGACCTTGTGTTGATTTTGCTGCTAGCATGATGTTTGATTAGCAATAATCACCGATCATTTGATGCAGTTTTACTTTAGTTTGTTCTAGGTGAGATAGTTTTGTTAGTAAATCAGGTGTTGTATTTTACTGTTCAACAGCAACATGTCTGCTCATTTATTATGCTAACAGGTGAGTAAGCATGAAAGGGTTAGTTTGCTTAAAACAAATTCTTGAATTTATATTAAAACATTTCAAGTTTTAAACGTGTAAAAACAAATTCTTGAAAATAATTGGTGTCATCTTGAGCAATCCCCAAATAAAATCCTTCAATTTCTAACTCATCATTTCTTATAAATCTGTAGACATGATGTGGGTGGGAAAAGTGAAGCCCTCACACCTGCCTTCACCCTTATTTGCCCCACTCAGTCCTTGAGCAAGGCTCTTAACCTCCACCATCTGCTCCCCCAGGCGCCCCAGATAGCATCTCTCTGCTCCACACAGAGGGCTGTGGTAGCTCGGTGGTCTGTGGTTGTGTCAGGAAGAACATCTGGTGTAAAACGTGCAGGTTTGCTGTGGTGACCCCTGAAGAAGGGATCAGCCAAAAGAAGAAAAATAAATAAATCTGTAGACGTCAACGTAGAAAACTCTCTGAGTCTCTGAGGGCATTGTTGCTCTGTCTTCTGGTTATGTTTGCCTGATGATCTCTTTCTTTGAGCATCAGGCCATTGTGTTGTTGTTACTTCATATGACAGGCCCTGATATGCATGAAGGATTCAAGGCTCTCTGTCATTCACACCCCATGTGGTACATGTGGTGGAACGAAATTATGTACACAGAGTCCCAGTTGCATCCAACAATAAAATGTAAAAGAAAAACAATAAGATCTAAGATGTGAACTAAGAAAAACAGCAACTAAAAATACACTAAGCACTAATATCATAAAAACATGACTCCAAACAGCAGCACGAACATGAGTCTGTGTGAGCAGATGAGCATGAATGAACACAGCAACATGTAACAGATCAGCAGCAACATGAAACTGATCAGCAGCAACATGATGTAACACAGTGATTATTCTGGTTAGATATTCATGAGTCTAACAGCTTCAGGGTAGAAGCTGTTCCTCAGTCTATTGGTTCTACACTTAATGCTCCTTAACCTCCTTCCTGAGGGGGAGCGGGGCAAATGGTGTGTGTGCTGGGTGAGCGGGGTCCTTCATGATGCTTCCGTAACAATCTATCGGTATGTAGCGCTTGTTTATTACATCCTCCTATCCAGCAAATTAGTGTATAAATAATACTTCTGTACTTACAACTTAATACTTGAATATGTTTTGCTTTGATACTGTTTTATACATTTTATAACATTTTTAATACAAAGCCAACTGTTGTACAAAGTTTGTTGTTCATTTATTCAAATACAAGCATGAGAGAAATTTGGAAATGTTCCATATGCTTAGAAATCTAAATAAGTTGATGACTGCATTGCACTAACCAATGTACTTTGGTTTCTAAGCCCAGTTTAGGGACCGACCATGGTAAAGATAGTTTTACGTTGGACGTTGGACGTTGGACGTTGGCGCTCCATGGCTTCAGCGGTCTCCCAGCGTCCAACGTAAAACTAACTTTACCACGCTGTACCCACTACAAAAATGTAGACTACACCACTGCTACAACGCTATAATTTAACAACATAAGCCGATCTCAGTCTGACACTTTGGTATGAAAGGTTTACTCATCCTTAAAATGATAGTTCAGATCTTTTCTGTGGAAAGTTCATGAACAGTTATCTTATTTGTTAGAAATCTCTGTTGCTTGTACTATAATAATAATAATAACAATAATAATAATCATTTTATTTAAAAGCGACTTTCAGGACACCCAAGAACACTTCACAGCAAGAAACAACATTAACTAAATGTAACTAAATTAACTTAATGCTTAGCGTATTCTTGGTTCTTATCATAGCTCTTATTACTGTTTTTCTTTACAATTTATACTTTTGTTAGATGTAACTGGGACTCTGTGTACACAAGTTCATTCTATCACATGTACCACATGTGATGAGAATGACAATAAAGAAACCTTGATCTAAAAAAGCTAAGTCTGGTCCTCTGGACATTCAAAAAAAAAAAAAGCTGTAATAGAACAAGGTATCGAAAGTTACCTTATTCCACCTTACACTTTCAATAATTATACGGGACTCGTTCGAGTCTCAAAATAATAATTATTGAGTTATACACAGGTTCTTCTTCTTGTTAGATTAAATATATTTCTTCTGTGCGACCAAGATGAACATAAATGTGACATGAGACTTGAATTATATTTGATCCATCAATTATAACGCGATCATTTATTTTCAATTCTTCAAATAATCACACATTTACACGATTGGCAGTTTAATTTTACGGCATAAAAATCGAACATCTTAAGCAAGACAACAGATTCAATTTATAAGGTGTAACATAACTTATATCTGAAGGTACCTTTAACTTAGTAATTACTGGCGTAGGTTAAAGAAAGTTTAAGAGAATGAGATGAGAGTTTAAAAGGAGAGTTGAAGTGAGGGGAGGAAGTTTTTTTTTTTTTTTTAATGTC
>JARVGQ010001777.1:33987008-34000590 GCA_031762355.1 Hypsolebias martinsi | reverse complement strand
CCACATCATTGCATTCAGTTTTTATTCACAATTTGTTTAGTGTCCCAACTTTTTTGGAATCCGGTTTGTATGATTGCAAGAGCTCTGCACAAGAATTCCAATGTGCCTAGATTGTTTGTACACAAATGGCATTAAAGAACATTGTACCTTTGTAGCCTACCTTTGTTTTAGTTAACTAAGTGACTGACTACATTATGTAGAAACCACTTTTAAAAACGTTAAAATAAAAGTCTCAACTTTTTTAATTGATTTTCACATTATATACAGTAGTTGCAAAGTTGCAGAATATTACCGTCATTCGCTTTGCAATGTTTACTCGCATCACAATGCAAATAAGTTATTTACACGTTTTAGAATGAAAATATATTTAGAAAAGTAAATTTGTGTGTGTGTATTGTCCTTTATAGTGGCATGTAGGAAGTAGAACCATTCTCCGGCAGCGCAACCCGGATTTAAAAACGAGCGCACCAAACACAAAGGAGGGACTGTCATTCAGGGACACTCCCATTTGAACCAATCAGCATAGACATCTATGAATCTGCCAATCAGCGTCGTTCAAAAACGACCACGTATGTCGCATTCGTGAAAACTCGTTCATGCAAGCACAGACACCGCCGTCAGTTTGTGCTACGCGTATGAAAATCTGACAATGTATGTGAAGAACGGACTAAAGGGGTCCCTAGAGCGAAGAGAAGTGATGGCAGGGGAAGGAGTGTCTACGCTCAGGGGGAATGAGAACTAGTCGGGTATGGCGGACAAACCTTCGCCGCTGTTTGTGAAGCTGTTTGCCGCCGGTTTTTACGGTCTGAGCTCGTTCCTGATCGTCGTGGTGAACAAAAGTGTCCTGACGAACTACAGGTAACGGTTTCACCACCCTCGGCTACATGCAGCTCCGTGTTAGCATGGGAGTACAGCGGCTACAAGTTGTTGTGGCAGAGCTGCAACGTGGAGCTCATTAGCTTCATTAAAGACAGAAGAAAAACACTTTCTGTAGCTTTAGCTTCATGCCAGTGTTGACTACATGTTGACGACCAACAATCTGTGATGGTCACCGTACAATTCTGTTATTTCAGGTTTCCCTCATCAATATGTGTCGGAATAGGACAAGTAAGTTATATATAGCTCATCTCAAATCGCTTCTCTAAACGAATCAAACTGATATTGTCTCTGTGTGTGTGCGTGTGCGCGCGCGCTCAGATGCTGGCCACAGTGATTGTGCTGTGGGTGGGCAAGGCTGCGAGGGTGATCACCTTCCCAGATTTTGATGAGAGCATACCTCACAAGGTAACACACACATACAGATAAGTTGCCTCAGAAACCATTTTGCTGTTGTTTCACCTCAGTACTTTCAAAATTAAAGCTCAGCCTTATATTCTTGCTGTCTAGACGTTTCCTCTACCTCTCCTTTACGTGGGAAATCAAATCACTGGTCTGTTTGGTACCAAAAAGCTGAAGTGAGTACTTCTGTCTTCCCTAACAAGACAAAACCTTAAAACAGAACTAGATCACAACTGGCAGGATGATTTTCTGTTGCTCTTTATGTCCTCCACCAGTTTGCCGATGTTTACAGTCCTCAGGAGATTCTCCATCCTATTCACGATGCTGGCAGAGGGATTTCTGCTCAAGTAAGATTAAACATGTCAAATAACTGTTTGTCCCCACTCTTACTGATTCTTCTCTTGAATGAGACATAAACCTATTTTATTAGTGCATCAGTTCTGGTTGGTACTAACAAACACTTCATAGTAGTCTAATAGAATTTTTCTGTGTTTGACCTGTGGCAGGAAGAAATTCTCCCGGCCAGTCCAAATGACAGTATTTACAATGATCCTCGGGGCGTTTATTGCAGCCAGGTTAGTTCTACTGTTTTCAGGTGTTCCTGCTGTTAAACACTTCAGTTTCCTTTACTACAAAGGCTGATAGAGTTCTTTGTTCAGTAGATGTGGACATAAGTAGTTTTTACATAGAATGCGCAGAGCTACATTCCTACGCTCATCTTTCTGACATTATGCACTGTTTTGTTCTCATCCTCTCCATGCAGTGCTGATTTGTCCTTTGACCCACAAGGCTACGTCTTCATTCTTATGAATGATATTCTGACTGCTGCCAATGGAGCCTACGTGAAACAAAAATTAGACGCAAAGGTATGTGGCAGCTGCACCTGATGAATGGTGGTCATTGTTGGGAAAGAGCTGCCATTAGCAGCTCAGGTCAGTGTTACTGTAGGGACTACAAACTGTATTTTTAGCTTCTAACTTTAAAAATATCAATGTGAACAAAAAAAGTTAATTTAAATCTTAACTTCAACTGACCTGTTTACTTTTTTATTAATAACTGTTTGTCAAAGCAGAAACTGGTTAACTCTCACGTTACAGGAGGAGCTGTGTAAGATCCAGATTTAGTGCATGATGTCTGTAAAGTACCATCCGCTAGATCAGGGTGGACTGATGTGTGTGCGTTTGTGAACGATGGGGGTACAGATGAGCCCTGCGAGGTTTTAGGTGAGCTGTGGCTTGGCCATGCATGGCATCTGTATGTGTGCTAGTTAGTGAGGAATGCACAGGAAAATCTGGTGAATAACACACTGTTTATCTTCCTGTTGCTCAACTTCCATCTGTTTCTCTGCTCCTTTCTCAGGAGTTGGGGAAATATGGATTATTATTCTATAATGCATTGTTTATGATCATCCCCACACTGCTATTGGCTCATGTCACTGGAGATATTCAGAAGGTGAGCACTTTGACTCTTCTGTGTCGTTGTCTTTTCATATTTTATCTTGGTTCTGTGTGTTGGGAACGGTTTGAACAGTTAGAAAAGTGTTATAACAAAAGATTATAAATAAATCAATCAGGTACTAAAAAGTTTAGTGTGAAGTGAGCGCACATAAGTAGGGGTGTGCACTGTAAATATGAGCCACCCTGCTTTTTTCTTGGTAACTCTCCTGGCTTGCCCAGCTGGGGCCCAGCAGCTTCTACAGCACAAAGCTGCTATTATACACCTAGCAGAGTTATTACAGCTACCGGTATGTCTGAAACTTTCCCTGACTGAATAGCCATAGTAGTGATGCAGACTTTTTTTTTAGCTAATAGAAATTCAGTATTGGGTGTGCAAGTTTTTTGTGGGGAGGTTGTGGTTGTGTTGCCAAATGCTGTTTTCAGTACTGCCAGAAAAGTAAGTTTTCCCATACTGGATGGTTAATGTGACCTACAGTCAGTGACTCAGTCATTCCTTTTTGTCATAACCTATTTTATATAGCACCAAGTCACAACAGAAGTCATCTCAGGGCACTGAACAAAAACATTTACTGTATATTAAAAATAATTTAACACTATTTAACTGAGGAGCAGACTGCTTTGAGTTTAACTCCATCACAGAACTCTCATCTTGAGCAAGCATGAAGGCAACAGTGGAAAGAAACTACTCCCTTATGAGGATGAAACCTTTAGCAGAACCGAGCTCAGGACAAGCGACCGTCTGCTTCAACTGGCTGGGTTTCAGAGGAACGGACACACAATGGCAGGCTGACAATCATGTTAAGATAGAAATCGTATCAAATGGAAACCATTCAATTGTAACAATTCATTTAAGGAAACAAGGTCAGTTTGTCCTCTAGTAGTCTAATGGCCTCCACATACTCGGGCGTACTGTGTGTACTCCGTGACCCATGTGGACTCACATGTACTGTCCGCAGACGGTTGACTTCATACTCGAGCAAACAGATTGCCTCCGTCTCCAGGCATTTCACAAAGGTGTCCAGTCAAGACAGCATAGAAATAATACACCTCCCTTTGCCCCATCCCCACTTTTTCCTCTTATCTTCTTTCTTGCCTTAACAAATCTGTCCCTGAGGTACTTCCATTTAGCTTGACACAAGTGCCTCATCCTTACCCGGGGTGTCAGCCATTTCCTCCCACGAATGTCTTGCTCTCTGAAAGCCGTTTTCTGAGAGTGGTTGGTGTTGCACACAAAACGTTTCGATGTGAACACCGTTTCTAGCCGAGCAGTTTATTGTGCGACACAGAGTAGGTGTACGCGGTCGTAAAAATGTATCTTTGCACGGACGTGGCCGGCGGACGTCCGTGTCGAGTCAGTCTCAAGTATGCCCGAACCTCCGCAGAGTGAAGTACGCCCGAGTATGTGAAGGCCTGAAGTCTATAGCAGCATAACAAGCCAACCCTAACTATAGGATTAATCAAAAAAAGTCTTAAAACTGGACAATGTGTCAGCTTCATGGACAGAAACTGGAAGTTGGTTCCACAAGAGAGGAGCCTGATAATTGAAAGATCTTCCTCCCATTCTGCTTTTGGGAACTCTAGGGACCACGAGTAAACCTGCAGTCTGAGAGTGAAGTGCTCTGTTAGCAAAATATGGATCAATAAGATCTGTAATATACAAAGTAAGATGGAGCTAGGTTCTTGAGAGCTTTGTATGTTAGAAGTAAGATTTTGAATTAAATTCTGGCCTTGACAGAGAGCCAATGAGGAGAAATTACAAAGTAAAACTGGAGAGATATGATCTCTCCTACTAACTCCAGTTATTCATTTTCAATTGAATTCAATTCTATCTTTATTTAAGCAGATAAGTCACATTGAGACTCGAAGGCTCATTTACAAGTGAGACCTGTTTGGACAAACAATAAAGTGGTGAAAAATGGCACATAGGGTTTGGAGAAAAATGTTTTTCCTAGCACGTGTTAATCTGTGGTTGAAGGCCAAAAGCTTGATAATTAAAATAAATCTTGCACATAAGCACATAATGATGCCAACAGTCCTTAGGGGTGGGGGGATGCAAGGATGGTGAGCAGTCCAGAGACAACACACAGAGGCACTGCAGAGTTCAGATAAAATCGCTCAGTTCAAATAGTTCCCCTCGGTTGGGTGGGGTGGTGGCAAGGGGGGATTATCGAGGATGACCAAGGACTAATCCAGAGAGTCCTGAAATGATGACAGATTGTTTATTCAGCTGGGCCCCTCTGAAAAGTCCATGGAAATTCCTCGGTAGGAGGAGAAGGAGGGGCAGAGCTTCAGATTTATAAAACTTCCAGGTGGGTTGAGATAAGACGGCCTGTCAAGGCCAGTCAGGGAGCTGAATTCTGATAAACATGATTGTTTTGGGGACAGGCCGAACTTTAATGACATCTACCTTGAGTCTGTGTCCGTCCACTCTGTTCTGAACTGTCCAAATTAAATGGCCACACCAATGGACCGTGCCTGAGAATAATCCCTGAGATCTGATCCATTCTGCCAAAAGCATTGGAGTCTGGGTGCTCGAGACATGAAGCAAACCATCATAAGGCAAGCAGCGTGATTGGGTCCAAATTTGCTGCCTAAGTCTTCCTTGATTGTAGATAAACCAAGAACCGGCCACATCCAAAAAGCAGGAACCAGTTATCATAAATCCAATTATATATCTGCCCTTAATATCCTCGATTGACAGCAGAGATAGACACATCATCAAGTCTTCCAAGTTGATGAGATGTCCAGCTGCGTGCCAACAGCGCAAATCAGCTCACCTAAGGCCTGTCTTCTTTTTGAAGAAATGCTATCAATTTTGTTGAGGGACCAACTGACCAAATCCATAGCAGAATTACAATTCAGAAGATTTGTAGAAGAGAGGCTCTAAAGCAGTTTCACTGACAGGACAGAGCCAAAGCAAAGCAGAGAGGGAGAGGAGGAGAAGACGTCCGCCCTTGACTAGAGCAAGTGTTGAAAGTGACATTCATACATCGATGGGGCACACATCAGAGGCAATGAGGGGTTCAGTGTCTTGCCCAGGGACACTGCTGGTGGAACTGAACCCCCAACTCTTGCATTGGGGGACAACTGCTCTAACCACTCAGCCACAGCCGCCCTGTAGATGCAACATTGGAGAATAGCAGAGTTCTTATTGATAAAGGCAGCATGTTGTCAGATCCTACAACAAACCAGCATGAGCATGTCTCCGCCGGATGATTCGTGTAAATGTCTGCTTCACTTTGATTTTATCATTAAAACCAGTTCTGTTGGTCTTCCTCAGACCTGTACTGCTCCCTGGAGGTGGACTCTTTTGGCTACTTTGTCAACAAAGCCAAGACACGCGTGTACAGAGACTGTACGGAGCCCAACTGGAATGAGGTGAGACCACACATCAGACTGCAGAAGGTGATGGTAAAAGATATTTTCTAATATTGCAGTTGGTATGTGCATTACAAACAAAACACAAACATTACAATCTGACTAAATGAATGGTACTTTCAGAAGAAAAAAGTATAACATAAAAATCAACTGTGAAAAGACAAGTTTTAAGACTTTTTAAAAAGCTTTGAGGTTTGCTGAGAGATCCAAAGTTTGAGGTCCATAATAACTCAAAGTAGTCTCATCATCTGATTACCGTTAGATGACCTTGATGATGTGGGTGGTGTGTTCCTGGCAATCATGTCACTAAGATATGAGGAGTAAAGCCATGTAGGCTTTTCAAAACTATAAAATCTTAAAATATATTCCAAGAGTTACAGGATGCCAGAGGATATACTTGTTGCTCTACACCAAAGAAAAATGTTTTTTTCTACAACTCATTAAGATAAAACCAGAGCAGTTTTCTAAAATATCGCTCATTAAATATGGGATCTTTTTGGAAACCTCTCTGACCTGCAGAAAGCTAACAAGTGTTCGCTTCGTTTGCGTACCAGGAGTTTGAGATTGAACTGGAGGGCTCTCAGACTTTGAGGCTGCTGTGCTATGAGAAGTGCAGCACCAAAACCAAGCAGAGCAAAGAGGAAGGAGAGATCACAGACAAGATTTTGGCTAAAGGACAAATAAAGGTAAGAAAGACTTTTCGTCACGTGGGGGAAGAAGGTGTCTGTGGTGCTCAGAGCAGATTTTTGACCCGGAGAAACCCCAGCAGGAATAGATTTAATGACTTTTCAGAATTTGAGAGCACTAAAATGAGTTTCTGATTCCATGAACACGTATTATAAGCATTTCCATAACCATTAAAATAGATTATTGTAGATTACAATGCAGTGATACAGTGTCGTCTTTCCTGGGTAATCCCTCGCTCTGAGGGCCTTTCCCTGCTGTAGAAGTGAGTTCTGATGCAGCCACTCCAGCTTGACCTCTTGTTGGCATGTTGTGACAGAGGCTGGATTAGATCTTAGGTCCACCAAATGTAGCTGCTATCAGTGCTCTGCAGTCGAGCTCAGGGAAAGATGCGGAGTGATTTCCCTGCTGGTGACGGGCGGGTCTGACCACAGCGGGGTCTATGAGGGGAGAAGCTCACTGGTTCTGCTGGTAGTCATGTCATTAGGCTCAGAAGAAGAGCACATGGGAGGATCTTCAGTACTTTCTTGAGCTGTAGCTTTCCTTTAGAAGTCAAAGCCGCAGTGCTGTCTATTTTTAGTGCAATTTTTTTTTTTTTTTGTCGACCGACTCAGAGTTCTGAGTGTTTGCTTGCAGCCAGTTCAGGTTCATTTTGAGCAGCCAAACTTTGAAAAACTGAAACATATTTTGGAGGGAATGTCTTGCACATATGTGCTGAGCACATTTTTCATTGCCCACTTTTGTCTGTCATACCTTCCGTCAACTAGTCACCAGCCGTGATGCCTTCCAGCACCTTGAAGCAATGGTGAAGAGGAAAACTATATTAATTTTGTTGAACTTTATTCATTTACTTTAAATTACCATATTTTTCAAGGATTCAAGGTTCTTTATTTGTGCACACAGGGTCTCAGTTACATCCAACAAAAGTATAAAATATAAAAGAAAAACAGTAATAAGATCTAAGATATGAACTAAGAAATACACAAAACTAAGAATACACTAAGCACTAGTAGCATAAAAACAATACACCGAACAGCAGCACTGCCTATAAGTCACAGTTTCTTTGCATAATTGTCATGACCTGTGACTTATACATCGAAGTGACGTATTGATGGATTTTTCTCATATTTCTAAAACAATTTTTGGCTGAGATATGACTGTTTTCATTCGTCCTGACTAAAAATATTGAACACTACCATTTTCAGGCGCTAGATGGCACTTGAGTAGTATGGCATGCTGTTGTCATGTAATAGGCAAAAGTGGCTTATTAATGATAAAACATGCTTGTCATAGCCTGCCACCTTTGTCCAGCTCACCTGGAGCAACCGTCAAATCAACTTCGTTTCACTGCGCCGCCCCGGTGAAATGCAGCTGATTTGACCATTAAAGTACATTTATTAAGTAAAAGTTCAACTGAGACACACCTTTACTATAATGTTGAGTAAACAAATAATTGTTTTAGATATTTATCTTGTTAAATTTCGAAGAAATGTGCGGCATTCCTAGTTCCCGATTTGCTCCCTCTGAGGGCTCCCGAGCACTGAGGCAGCGAATACTTTAGACATGCAACTAATTTGACCATTAAAGTCCTTTAATTAAGTAAAAGTTAAACTGAGACACACCTTTACTAAAAAGTTGAACTAACAAATAATTGTTTTTAGGTGTTTATCTTGTTAAGTTTCTAAGAAATGTGCAGTCACGTGTCCCGCTGCACGTTCCTACTTCCGCGTATCAACTTTTGAAATGCAGCTGATTTGACCATTAAAGTTCATTTATTAAGTAAAAGTTAGACTGAGACGCACCTTTACTATAATTTCGCGCAAACAAATAAATGTTTTTAAGTGTTAATCTTGTTAAATTCTTGTTCAAGTCCTCCTGTGCACGCTCCTGCAGCTGCCATTTGACAGCCAATCAATTTTTGGCACAACACCGGCCCACATTTCCGAGTTGTCAGTGGTGACGTGTAACAAACGTGACGCAACAGCGGTGATGTACAGTAATAAGACTTACACGGCGAAGCGACGTATTTATGGATTTTTCCACTTTATTAGACATTTTTAGACTGATGCGACTTAAAGGGTGGTGCAACGTGTACAGCGGAAAATACGGTAATAAAAAAGATGAACATTTTTAAAATCATGAATAATATTCAAAGCATGAAAATGTTATATTAAGTAAATATATCCAAATCAGTTACCATTGAAAGTTTAACTTGTTGCGTTTTCTGTAGGACTTTTTTAAACTCTCCCAACAATGACTCTTAACTAATCAGTGCTACTTCATAAACATACCTCTACTGATTATTTTTTACTTTTAGGAACATAAAAAAAATGTTTCAGAAAAACATAACTTAACCTGCTTTGTTAGAAATACAAAGGTTAAAAAATGAGCACATACAAGAAGAAGTCCCTGTGTTTATAGCCTGAATATCAGAGGTGGACAGGGTTCGGCACGTGTCCAGTGTTAAAGGTCCCTCGTACTAATATGTGCTCGGCATAAGAGGATCCTGTTCAGCCACCTGAGATGCCACCAGCCTGCTGCTTACAGCGGCGGGTGTGAGGGCGTTGGAAATGAGGGTAGGAGGGGATTCTCTGGAGTAAATCTCTTTAATCCATCTGGGAGGTAAAACAATACAGAGTGTTTGGCCGGCTGTGTGGCTTTGTTCCTTTTCTAACTTCATCTGGACTGAACAAAGCTGGAGTTTGACCAGACGAGAGGACGCTTCAGGAAGTTTGTGAAGAGTTAGTGAGACTGATGAGTGTGTGATCAGAGGCTCTTTATTTAGGGATTAAGGATAAATTGCTTTTGTCTGAGAAACAAGTTAATTTGTAGAAAAATCTGTGTTAGTTGTTAGTCTTATGGAAGTAACATGTATGGAAAGACTAATGCCAGACAAAATGAGTGACGGTAATCCTGACGAGGAAGCAAATGTGGACTGGACCAGCAGCGGACTAGAGGAAGACGGAGACACGGCTACAAAGAAGCCCCTGAACACCGGGTCACGTCTGTGGGACTGGGTCCGCAGCAGTCTGCTCAAACAAAAGGTAGAAGGAGAGGAAGTGAACTAAATGAGCTAAATTACTGTGTGTCTGGAAGCTTCCATACATATAAAGACGCTTCTTCACACGTGTCTTTGTCTGTTTCCTGTTTGTTTGGTTGTATTTTATGGGCCTGATTTTCTTGGAGATTTGGGAAAGAATGCTGTTTTGTTACTTGAGTAAATAGATTTTCTGTAAGCAATGGATTATCTGAACAGGATCTGAAGATTTCTTGGGTGTCTGGCATGTTGCACAGGGCCAGAGCTTAGAAGGGTTACTCCTGCCTCTTTGGATCAACGTGAGCACCACGAGAGTCTGTTGACTTCTATCAAAGGATTGTGAAATAATGGAGTCAATCATTCTGAGATGCAACATAAAAAACTGGAAAATCAAAACGACTTGGTAATAAATATTTGTGTTTCTCCTTCTGCTCTTCTAGCTGGATTCCCAGACGCTCCAAAGTAAAGACTGGCAGAGGACGGTCATCGCCATGAATGGAGTGAGTGTTTTCACCAGTCTGATGAGACGAGGCCCAGGGAGAAGGATGCCGCATGCATTTCATCACAGAAGAATAATAAATGAACATATTAGTTAACTTATTGCTTCAAAGCAACATTCAGATTTCTAAAACACTTCTTCTGTCATTTTTAACAGATTTTTGCTGTATTTTATTTCCCTCAGAACTGGTTGTAAAGTTGTTAAATCAGTGCTACTTCATAAACATACCTCTACTTATTGTTTTTTTCTTTTAGAAACATAAAAATGTTTCAGAAAAACATAACTTACCACAGTTAAGTGTTCATATGGCTATACTTTTTAAATTAAAAGTGTAGCCCTAACACTAACTGTAGTTTTTTCCATCATTTTTATTGTATCAGAGGCTGATGAAGTAGAGCTGCTGTCCAACTGGTTGTGTTGACATTAGAGCAGCCAGGATTCATCCATAATTTTTAGCTGACAAGAGGTCGCAGTAAAAATGACATTAATGAGTCAGTCTGTTTACTTTTACACCATGTTTACCATTTATTAATTTGTTAGACTCATGTCAACCCAATCAGTAGCGCTCAGTAGAATTTTAGTGCCCGTCACAGAGCGAGGAGGGGGAATAGGACACACCCTTCGTCCATCCGTGCACGTTGTGAACATAACCTGAAAAATAACAACTTGTGTGGCTGCATCTGGTGTTAAAAAAAAAAAAAAAAAAAAAGAAGAGGTCACCATCATAACTGGGCTGCCATTTCTAAAGCCAGGCTGCCCTGGGACATGCACGTACAGACACACATATACAGTATGTTTATATATGTGTGTGCGTGTAAACTGACATCCTGTATCATTTGAGGAGGCATGGCTTTCTAGTTTTCATTTTGCTTAAAAGTGAAGTTTTCTCAAATGACTGGGGTGGCTGAAGATCAATCTATGGTGACCAAGGCCACCACTGGCCACCCTCTGGCTCCTCCATTGCACCATGTGGTGGATAAAAGTGCTCTATCGCCAGGGTCTGTCACTCTGTGCAGCCTCAGACAAGCAAAAAAAAAAAAAAAATACTACCTCTGTTCTTATATGCAGTGTAGCTCTGACCCATTTGAATGTCTTGCACTTAAAACATTAGTTTTCTTACATTCTCAGTTTAATTCCAGTCCCAAAATCTTGAAAAGCTCATCTTGAAAACAAAAAACATTTACTATTCAAATCCCTTAGCAATGGTAGACGCCAGTGTTTTAAACCCTTCCCACACTCTTGCAATATTCTAAACAATGTTTCTAAACTCTAAACACTCTAAAAGAGCACAGCATGTCATGATTTCAGCTCTTTGTCTGCCTCCTCATCTCTTGGCCACCTGCAAACTCTCTTGGCCATGCCCACTTCACTGCTCTGCATGGAGATCATGGGAGAAAACCCACTCAAACACAAAGAGAACTTGTAAACTCCATACAGAAAGACCCCAGGCCCGACCCGGGACTTGAATCCAGGAAGTTGTCCTGGTCAGTGTCAGGTCTTGTAAGCTATTGTTGCCTCTGCAGTAACCATCTTCCCTCACCTGTTTCAGGTTGAGGTGAAGCTTTTGATGAAGTTCGCCAGCAGAGAGTTCAGTCTGAAGCGAATGCCGTCACGGAAACAGTCCGGCGTCTTTGGAGTGAAGATCAACATAGTCACCAAGTGAGTTCTTAGCCCAGATTTCTATTGATGATCATTTATGTGCCATTGAGGTTCAAGTTTGAATCATCGTTTCTAATCAAAGCTTCCTGAAGCTGAAGCCGTCAAATAAAATGGAAGTGTGTCTTATTTGGTCGGCAGTGCTTTTAGTTTGCTGAGCTGTAACATACACATCAAGCCTTGTTTCTGAGTGCCATGTTGTCCTCAGGCGAGAACGCTCCAAAGTCCCGCTGATTGTTCGTCAGTGCGTAGAGGAGATTGAGCGACGAGGGATGGAGGAAGTGGGAATCTACAGAGTGTCGGGTGTCGCAACGGACATCCAGGCGCTCAAGGCTGCCTTCGACTCAAGTGAGCGCACTTTTAATTTAGATTCAGTCTTTGTCAAATGTAGGCATGTGAGACAACATAGAGGGAAGTGTTATTATTATTTAGACAAAGCTGCAGGCAGAGATATGACTCACACTCTGCTTATCATGTCTGATGTTACCTGCAGACAATAAGGACGTGTCTCTTATGATGAGAGAAATGGACGTAAACGCCATCGCTGGAACTCTGAAGCTGTACTTCCGCGAGCTTCCAGAGCCTCTTTTCACTGATGAGCTGTACCCCAACTTTGCTGGAGGCATCGGTCAGCCGCCTCATCTTTGTTTGCATAGTTTTTAATCAGTCACAAGGAGCCAAGTGTGTTTTCAATCCCTGCCCTTTCTTTGCAGGTCTCTCTGACAGTGTGGCTAAGGAGAGCTGCATGCTCAACCTGCTGCTGTCTCTGCCAGAGACCAACTTGATCACTTTTCTTTTTGTTCTGGACCACTTAAAAAGGTAAATCACTGCACTTTTGTGATCATTTCATCTACCTGAGTTTGTATTTAGTGGGCATCTGTAGGCATGTTTTATGTTTTGGGCTTTGCTTCTATAATAGGGTGGCTGACAACGAGAGCATCAACAAGATGTCTTTGCACAACCTGGCCACAGTGTTTGGTCCCACTTTGCTGCGGCCCTCTGAAAAGGACAGCAAGACCCCGACCAGCTCCCAGCCCATCTCCATGAGTGACTGCTGGTCTCTTGAGGTCATGGCTCAGGTAAAACATGCTCTTTATTAACAGTGGTGGACAAAGTACTCAAACAATGTACTTAAGTAAAAGTACAAATAAACAAAAATTTACTCTAATAAAAGTAGAAGTACCACAGTAACGTTTTTACTTGAGTAAAAGTAAGTACAGTACTTGCTTTTAAAAAATACTTCAGTATTAAAAGTAAAAGTACTTGCTGAATGTATTACCTAATGCAGTGTTTTTCAACCACTGTTCCATCGTCAGGTGTGCCGTGGAATTCGTGGTTACGGCACATCTCCAGTTAAAAAAAAAACAAAACTTTTATTTTGAAATTTTATTTTGAAAAGCCGAGTTACGCTGTTTCCGGTTTTCTGTTGTAAATGTAGCGGCGGAGAAATACTGCACTGTACTCTCTAAAAAAAGCTACGTCTGGTCCTCTGGACATTCAAAAAACAAAACTAAAGTTGTTGGACCAAGCTGGACCGGCAGAAACAGGCAGCAGCTGTGGAAAAGTAGCTGTTTTATGGACGGCGGTTTTATG
>JARVGQ010001777.1:33747702-33769160 GCA_031762355.1 Hypsolebias martinsi | reverse complement strand
TGAGAAATACTGCAGTTTCGGCCGATGACGTCACGGGGGGGGGGCGGATACGCGAAACGGCCGGTAACCAAGACAGCCGGAAACCGGGGACCACCTGTATTTTTGTTTTGGTCAAAGAGGCCGATTGATTATCACTGTGTAATCTTCCAATGGTAAAATACTTTCTCTAGGTACTGTATATGTTTCCATAGGATTTTGAGCTTAACATAAACATACATAAAAACCTGTAACATTTACTGTGGAAATATAACGCTTTAAAGCAGCTGAAAGTATTTCTTTTGATAAAAACAAATAAAACCCTTTAGTTTATATCAGTTTTAGTTTTCTCTACTTCAACCAAACCCACCTTCTTGTGCAGGGCGATGTAGTCGATCCTGACCCCTGTCTCTCCGGTGAAGTAGTTGGTGCCGTTGTAGCAGTGCTGCAGCATGGCCCAGCAGTACGGGGAGCGTGGTGGCGAATGACAAGAGTCTCCTGGACCTCCAAACCTCAGGAGCCTGCTGGCCGCTTGCAGCCCCTCCGAACAGGCGTCATAGTAATTTAGAAATCCTGAACAGATAACACACATATGACCACAGCACTGCAGGGTCAGTGACGATAAATCAGTGAAATGTAAGAATGTTCAAGTTAAAACTCTAACTTCATAAACATACTGCATATACCACAAAGAAAATGAAACTACACTGAACAAAACAACTGTCACTGAAATAAATAACTGATAAAACCTTAAAATGTGTAGCTTGGGTTTACCTTGAACAGAAACAGTGACATTATCAAAGTCATGGTTGTTTGGTTCATTCCATGTTTCAAAGTTCCACAGAGAAACACTTCCCAGCCCATATTTATCTGAAATCCAGTTTAAACAAACACATTCAATATTTTTGTGACTTTGTGTTCCCTGACTGGTCCGTTGCAGAGCTTCACTGAATCTGTCAGGAGAGTTATGTTACTACATCTTTCATCATGTGTAAAGCCCCTTTTCACCATACTCAGACATTTGTTTAGTCTTTAACTCTTGTCAATCATTTTCTATCAGCATAATAACTCAAACGTGGAAAATAAAACGGTAAAAGAGGTCGAGGTAGGACTGAGCTGTTTATCACTCACCAATGTACCTTCTGGCTGTGAGATAAACCAGATTTCTCCATTCGACCACTTGGGATTTGTTCTCAAAGTCAGTGAAGTAGTTTGACACGCTGCCCATCAATTCAAAACCTGAAAAGTGCAACAGAATTGTAAAAAATCTAATATAACCTGTTGACCTTTTCGTGCATGTTTTTACACTTATGGGTCAGCTCTGCTTAATGTTTTGATGAAAGAGTTTGGGACAATAACGTATAGCATAGAGAATGAACACATGAAGACTGAAGTACCTGGCTGGAGTCCATTTACCCACATGAGTTCTATCAGCCGGTCCAGATTTGTGAAGTTATACTGAGGTTTTCCTCCAGTATCTCTACAATAAAAACACAAAGCTGTGACTGAGCAACACATGACACCATCCCTAGAGGACAGGGTTTCTTCAGTCTGCAGACTCACTGTATGGTGACCAGCTCCAACATCCAGTGGATCCTGACCTGCTGGATCCCTCCATGGGGCACTGAGCCCACATAGGCTAGATTCAGCTGCTGGTCTATGCTCAGGTCAAACTGGTCAGCCTGGGTGTGGGGGAGCGGGGGACTGCACAGTAAAATTATAAACGCAACATTTTGCTGTCAGTTCAGCTGAAAATGTTCAAAAATATTTGCTTGTAATATTTAATATCTCTACGTAATCAAAGTTATTTTACTTTTATTAAAATCCTTCTCTTCTGGTTGGATCACCATCATTCACAGTGACACAGTGTGATTTAATTTAGTATTTTGTTCTGTATTTTTAAGTTTTTCTTTTGGCGCTTTTAATAAATTTTGGTACTATCATTACTTTTATTTATTTTTTCGATTCATTACTCCCATTGATTTTTTTTATTTTTTAGTGTTAGCACTTTGGTAACAGCTGCTGTTTTAAATGTGCTTTAGTAAATAACAAATAAATAAATAATACATTTGACTTGGCAGTAAACGCACCAGGGGTTTGTTTATATGTGACCCACCAGAAACCAGTGCTCCTCCAGAAGTGTTTCAGTTCTCCTTGTGGTTTCCCAACATCCACAGTGACAACAAAAGAGCCTGAAGTTTCAGAAAAACACCGGAGGAGAACAAGAAGAGAAAAACTTCTCCAGAAAACCATGTCTGCTGCACAGGAAAGGCACGACGGCTAATTTAAAGGTTTACGATAAAATAATAAAAAACAGTTTGTTATACAGTATTTAATGTCAACATAGCTTTTATGAGAAATTCGATTAAATTATCAAAATATGTACAATACCTCTAAAAGAGCACTAAACTGCTTACAACTGCTGCTACTAAGTCGCTTGATCATGACGTATATTACATGAGACCGTCCTTGTAGTCTTTTACGTACAGGAAGCGTACCATAATAAAACTTTAAACATCTGAACGTTTAAATGCAAATATGCTAATTAGTTAGCATGTTATGAAGTCAGAGAACTTAAAAGCAATAATCTAAAATGCTTTTAAAGAATATTTTTATTTAGAAAAATGTCTGTATTGAGATTTGTGGCACAGAAATGTGCATTTTTGTCAAAGTCAAAGTTTGTCACCACGTCGTACATGTGGCGGAACGAACTTGTGTACAAAAGGGTCCCAGTTACATCCAAGAAAAGTATAAATTGTAAGGAAAAACCAAGACGATCTAAGATATGAACTAAGAAAAACATTGCAATAGGCCGAACAGCAGCATTTACATGAGTCTGAACACAGCTACATGAACAAATCAGCAGTATGGATAATCAGCAGCACATATCAACAGTCAAGTGGCAGTGATTATTTCACATTGATTATCATAGGTCTAACAGTCTCAGGGTAGAAGTTGTTCCTCAGTCTAGTGGTTCTACACTTAATATTCCTCAACCTCCTTCCTGAGGGGAGCGGGATAAAAACTGTGCTGGATGAGTGAGGTCCTTCATGATGCAGGTGACCCTCTTCCTGCATCTGGAGGTGTAAATGTCTGTGATGGTGCAGAGACTGACTCCAACATCTTCTGTGCAGCCTTCACCTCTCTGTAGAGCTTTTCTTTCTGCAGCTGTGCAGCCTCCATGCCACATGTGGATGCTGGAGCACAGCAAGTTCTCCACTGCACACCTGCAGAAGGAGGTGAGTCTCGTCTCAGCCGCCTAGGTAGTCTATGATGAGCTTTCTTGATCAGGCTGGTGGTGTTGCCCCAGCTGATATTGTCATTCAGCTGCACACCCAGATATTTGTAGCTGGAGACCACTTCCACTGCTGATCCTCCTATGGGTTTTTTTGGGGGGGTGGTTGGCTTCTCAGTTTGGTATTTTATTTTCAATACGGTAATTGTGAAAATATTCCAGTAATGCTAACAAGGTTGTGTCAGGTCCTCTGGACGGATTCTTCTTGTCAAAGCATCTACTGATTAACTATGGTTTATACAACTACACAAGGTTTGATTCTGATACTTTTTCATTTTAATTAAAACACAGAATGTCAATAGTCAGGTCAGGTTGTGATTTTTTTTTGTTGTTGTTGTAACAAACATTCAACAGAAAACGAGTTGTTAATGGGACATTTATTTTAAAAAAGGGGAAGGGGAGAAACGACGAGGCATGAAAAGAGAACTTTGATGTCATTTACATTTTAACGCAAACATACTGGTAAACAGCAAGTTATACACAACCATTTACACAACCTGTACAAATATGTTGTCCCACAAATTTCCATTTCAATTCAAAATAACTTAAATAGGTTTCTTAGTAAAAGTGCACATCCTTAAGTGTGAATGTCTGTGAGCAAGACCATGGTGACAGAAAAGGGTGCTTTGAAGAGCTGTTCATCTGTAAGGCGTCACAAGCACCTGCCAACATCTACCAACTCTGTTCGAGGCAGTCATATGTAATGCTTTTAGCGTACGACACTTTCATCACGCTTCATTTTGACAACTTACTTTGCACTGCTGAAGCACATTGCCTGTCATGCTAATCTATAATGTACTGTACTTTCAATAAAATCGTCTCTAATTTAGTAATCTTACAGAGCCCTTGCTTAAAAGAGCTTATGCAGCCTGGAATAAAACCACTAAAACTGGACAGTTCAGTGGTCGTAGGGTTCCTCGGGTAAAATATGGAACTTAGGCAACAGCATAGCAACCTCTCTGGTAGTGTTACAGATGTGTTAATAAAAACAGTTACTGCAGGTCAATCTGTAACAAGTAACACCCAGTGTTATGGTGGAGCTGAATCCACAGGGTTCAGGATATCATGAAGAGACTGTAGGGAGTCCAAAAGGC
Source organism: Hypsolebias martinsi (assembly GCA_031762355.1). NCBI lineage: Eukaryota > Metazoa > Chordata > Actinopteri > Cyprinodontiformes > Rivulidae > Hypsolebias > Hypsolebias martinsi. Next base: position 33,764,795 of record JARVGQ010001777.1, on the reverse strand, counting down.
TGGTGAGATGTGGTTCTGAGTCTTCAAAGTCACGAGGCAACAGAGAGTGGCAAACAGTTCATGCCAATGTTTCAAAAGTCTCAAGAAGCTGCTCCTGCGTAGAGATGAAGGGGAACGATACTGGAAGTACAGACCCACACACACTATTGGACCTTACATGCTTCTATAATAAACATGCAGCCGATTGGGGCGGGGCATGACAAAAAATAGATTATTGTACAGCATAACTGTTTATGAAACACTAGTCACCATGATTTCTACAGGGCAGGAGACTGAAACATGTCTGATAATGAAAACTCTGTTCAGGCAAATACAAAGGATAAATAAAATATCAAGCATTAAGTCTATGTGATGCCGTGCAGCACAAAAACTACGACTTCTGCTCAGCTCCTGCTGAAGACTGGGCCGTGCTCTCTGGTTTAAGGATCTGGTAGGTGATGAGGTACTCCGGGTAGGCCTGAAGGAAAACATGGCAAGACATAATCAGTATGCATTTTCTGCTAATGCTTTGGATTAGGAAAGATTTAGGTAAACCGTTTAACTCGACTCTGTTTACCTGCTCTCCTCTGTAGATAACATACTCAGCATAAGCTAAACCATTAACGCTGGGCCGCCCGATTACTGAATGATGTCCAGGAGGGGCGTGGGCCATCTTCATAGCACTGAACTGTAGGAAGGACTTCCCCAGGGTCACTCGGCAGAACAGCATTTGTCTGAAAAGGGAAGAGAAAGGTACAGAAGCCAAACTCTTATTTAGTGCTTTCATTTAGTCTGCAACTCTGCTGACAGTTCAGGGTCATATCAGCCATAAATCACCTGTGGCACAGGTAACAGGATCTGTCTTTGTGTGTCGGGCATCCCGTGCCTCCGCCGATACCATAAACATACTGATTGCTTTTTGAGGAGTTCTCAGCAAAGTAGATCCCCGCTCCAAACATCCCTCCTATGTAAGCGTGGCGCTCATCAAAGCCTTTGTGAATGATAGCGTTGATGAACGGAGATCCTGGGGAAAAAAATACATTGGAGATGCAACAGTGTTAGGGATGCACGATATTGGATTTTTGGCTGATATTCGATATGCCAATATGTTAAAACTTATTTGGCTGATAACTGATACCGATATCAACATTTTTTCCTAGATCTACTTACAGAGACTACATAACTATCTGCTGTGGAATTAAAATACTACATGGTCTTTGTCAGTTTGTCCTGCTACCAAATGCAATGTCAAAAAGGAGCAAAAAATGATGCAACACTTCAACTTGGATTATGTTTAATGTCCAATTTATTCATGACATTTACTTTCTAACACAATGACAACACTCAAACAGTGCTAATTTGTAAATTTTCACAAATCTAAACTCAACCTGTTCACAAGTGAAAAGTGCATAAAGTGCATTAATGTCTTAAATTAAAAACCAACTTAAAACAGAAGCCCAACATGTGATTGTACAATCTTAATGATCAGCTCAAATATCTATGAATTCTGGTGTGCAGGCATCCTTGTCACTGTTTTGATGGAATGGCTGATGTTTGATATTTAAATTTATCGCTAATATCGGCCGATACCATGCTGATAATACTGAGCATCCTTAATAATAACCTGAGCGCACACAAGTCACACAAATGGTTGTAACTGGTTACCGTGAAACAACATGCGCTCGTTGTGATGGTTGTGATTCTCATCTGCTATTTCCTTCTGCCTGTGGGTGTAACGTTCTCTCAGCTTCTTATTCACCACTTTCTGGATCTGTTGAGGACAAAAATCATAAATCATGGGATGCTGTTCTCATTTGTTAAGATCTACAAACCTAAGACAAAAAGGGAAAAAGTACCTTCATGATGTTGTATCTGCTGAAAACACCACCAGCGTTGCCTCCATCTCTGTGCTCCCTGATGGTGCTCTGCATCTAAGAAATGTTAAAAACAGTCTTAGTTTAATGCAAATCACTGCCTGTAATCAGACGAGTCATCGTTCTACAGGTGATGGAGATATTCAGCACCTCCTCCTCTACAGACTGGTACTCTTTGTCATCAGGGGAGAGATCGATCAGGATGGTGCCCTGGCTGGCACAGTGGAATGTCAGATAAGGGTTGGCACCTGTGAGGTGGACAAAAGACCAAGTTTTAATGTGTTAAACATCTGGCTTGAGGAGCTCAACTGGCAGAACAAAAGCAGACTTGTGAAAAGATGTTCACCTTGTTGGCCGCCCAGCAACCGTTCAACACCTTTAATGAGTTTGTGTCGGTGGCCGTACGCGTTAATCCCGATCTCCTTCAGCTCCTCGTGGCCCATGTCAACCAGCACATCTAGTGTGATCTGAAATGACAAACATGAAAAGAAATAAGCTTAAACAAATCTCAGTAATATTAATTTCATGACACAGGTGGGTTTGAATTAAATAACTCGTCTGAAGTCATGCTACTGACCTGCTCCCTCTCAAAGATGTCCCTCAGGTGCTCCAAACTAAGGCTCTTCAGGAACTGACTGATGTTCATGTCAAGCATCGTCACTGTGGAGGGACACACAACAAAAACACCAACTTTACATTGAATGTAGAAACAATTCTTCTTCAACATTTAACAATAAAAGAGTTCCTGCATTAGTGTGTGTGTTGACAAGCTGACCAGGCCCACGTGTTTGCTTACTTTCTCCCTCCTTGCGATCAGTGCCTGCAGCTCCGTCTGCCACACCAGAGGTCCCAGAGGAGGAGGCAACAGCAGCAGCAGCTACCAGCTCGGTGAGGGGCCCAGCCAGGTTGTCTATGCTGCTGGCAGATGACAGAGGCGCTGACCACCGTGGCCTGCGGCTTAAAGCAGCTGGGCAAGGCGTCTGGTGGCATGGCGTCCATCAGCAGCGCTCGGATATCATCCGCCTGCAGCAACACCAAGACATTAAAAGAATCCTGACTTCAGCTCCAATATATTCTATTTATTTCCCAACAGAACGACCAGTTCGATGAGCCCAGTAAACAAATATGAAGAGAAAAGTCAGCAGCCCTTACCGTGGCCAGGTCCAGAGCAGTCTGGCCCTCTTGGTTCTTCATGGTGGGGTCAGCTCCATGAGCCAGCAGCAGCGCACAGAGCTGTGTGCGTCCTTTCTGGGCCGCCTCGTGGAGCGGTGTGAAGGCCCATTTGTCCGTAGCATTCACACACGTGTTGTACTTGATGAGCAGGGCTGCTATGTCCACGTGCTGCGAGGAAGAGGCATCAGACTCAACTTCAACTCTGAAGAGTGATTATGAAAACTACAGAAGAAAATGACAAGCGTTAAGGTTTTGTTTGTCTTTATGCTGCAGGGACTAACCCCATAAGAAGCAGCGTTATGAAGAGGGATGAGGCCCCCCTTGTCCTGGGCATTGACATCAGCCCCATGCTCCAGCAGATACTCTGCCACCTCCAGGTTGTTGTATCCAGCTGTACAAACAAAAGCGTGAGAAACTTTAAAAAAACAACACAAACCTAGAAATATCATGTGTTGTTATATTTGTGCAATAAGATAATTTAATAAAACTCATTGGAAAGAAGAAGGAAGCAGTGAGAAGAAGTGTGTGTAGTATTAACATTAAGCAGAGTCACACACACACAGAGCTGTCAGTACCTGCCAGGTGGAGAGGTGTGGAGTTGCGCCCCTGAGCGTCTCTGCAGTTGATGTTTTCTGGGGAGCACAGTTTCTGCACTCTGGCCAGACAGCCCTTTTTGGCAGCGTCCAGCAGGGCAGCGTCCCCCCGCAGCAAGTCCTGGATGTCTGTGTCTCCGTCCTTCACCATGTCCAAAGGAATGTTGCCGTCTCTGTTCTTCTTGGTGGGGTCCGCTCCGTGCTGACAAGAACCATTGTTTTTTTTCAAACTGACTCTATTAAACACACTGCTGATGTGCGGCGTGATGCTAACAGAACTGTTCACGTGACAGTAACGCCTCCTCACCTTGAGAAGCAGTTTGCAGATCTCATATTTCCCTTTGGCTGCAGCCTCGTGAAGTGGGGTGAACTTCCACAGATCTGCCACGTTCACTGAAGCCCCGTGTCTGACCAGCAGCTCAGCCACCTCATAGTGACCATAGGAGCATGCGTTGTGGAGGGGAACCAGGCCGCTGATGAGAGCAAAACAGATGTGAGCCATCTGGAGTGTAAAAATGAAATGTGATGTCGTAGAAATAAAGTTTCAATAATCCAGACAGAAAACTAACCCCTTGTCTTTAGAGTGGACGTCAGCTCCGTGGTGAAGCAGGTATTCAACAACAGCTACTCGGTTGTAACCAGCTGCAAAATGCAGAGGAGTGGAGTGACGCCCCTCCAAGTCCCGACAGTTTACGTTCTGGGGGGTGCAAAGTTGCTGCAACATAAAGTTACAAGACGGTAATCAGTAATCCACCTGACAAGGTGAAAGATTACCGTACTTACTGCCGTACACATCACACTGCTGTATAAGTCGCATCAGTCCAAATATGTCTAATAAAGTGGAAAAATTCATAAATACATTGCTTCACCATATATTTGCATCTATTATGCGTCACCGCTGACAACACAGAAACATGGGCCGGTGTTGTCCCAAAAATCGATTGGCTGCCAAATGGCGGCTGCAGGAACGTGCACAGGAGGACTTTAACCAGATAAAGACTTGTTTGCTCAAAATTATAGTAAAGGTGTGTCTCAGTTGAACTTTTCCTTCATAAATGCACTTTAATGGTCAAATCAGCTGCATTTCACCTGGACGACAAGGCGGAGTCCAGCTGATTTGATGTTTGCCCCAGAGTTCTGGAGCGAGACAAAGCTGGCTTAGTATGGCAAGCCAAGTGTCTCATTAATAGCCACTTTCACCTATTTAATGAGGCAATTGGCATGCCATAATACTCGATCGCCCTCTAATGGATGAAAATGGTAGTGGTCAATATTTTCCATGTCAGAATGAATGAAATCGTCAGATCTCAGCCAAAAATTGGGTTATAAATATGAGGAAAAACACAAATATGTCGCTTTGCTATATAAGTCGCAGGCATGCTAATTTATGAAAAAATCTGCAACTTACACAGCAAAATTTATGGTATTTAAAAAAAATTGGCTTCAATAGTAATAGGCAAACACTTAAAAATATTGACACTCCATTTTGTCTTTAGAAAAGATTGAAATCATCAAAATCAATAAAGAAAATTAATGACGTTATGACAACGAGGAGTTTTGGTGAACTTACTTGTACCGTGTCCAGATCTCCTGCTTTGGCAGCTTCCAGAAATCTGTAGTCCACATCAGAGTTACGTGTGGGAACATTTTCTGAGGGAAAAATTCAAAATCTATATAAAACAAATATAATAGGACCTCTACGTAAAAGACCAACAGTAATCTTGTGTACACTTATGATCTAACACAAACTTCACCTAACCCTGAACAAGAAACTGTACAGCTCAGTCAAACCCAAATGAATGAGTAAAGGTGATTGTTACCGTTAAGAATCTGCTGCACGGCCTCGTTACCCATCTGAGCTGCAGTGAACCCCTGCAAAGACACAATGGAGGGGTCGCCTCCGTAGCTCAGCAGCAGCTTGCAGGTCTGGATGTGACCAGCCAGCGCCGCTCTGTGGAGAGCCGTCTGCCCGAGTGTGTCCACCGCGTTCACCTGCAGCCGAACCACAGCAGCACAGACCGTTAACGTTTTAAAACCGACTTCTCTACTTCAGGCAGAGCAGGAGGAAGCGTAAGAATGAACCTTTGCTCCGTGTTTCTGCAGCACCTCCAGGATGTCGTTGTGAGCTCTTTCAGCAGCAACGTGCAGGGGGGTCATGAAGCTAAAAGACAACAAAAGGTTATCAATGTTTATGTTAGCAATTTGAAAATCAAATCTTATTTATCCTCGTCTTTTTTTTTTTTTTTACTTGCAGAAAATGTATGGATGTTTGGTAACAACAATTATTCTGTATTTAACAAGTTATTCTAATAGTGTTTAACTTGCTCACTTACTCTTTGTTCTTCTCATTGATGTTGGCACCTTTACGCAGTAACAGTTCAGTCACCTGTTTTCTCTTTGGGTGGGGGGACGCCACAGCACAGTGCTGTAATGCAGGACATTAGTGAGATGAAGTCTTAAGAAACCTGCTAGCTGGAGAAAACAACTTTAATATTTACAAAAAGCACGAGCATGAAACCACAGGACTCAACACTATTTTCATTCCTCACAACTGTGTAATCAGTAAAAAGGGCAAAAAGGTGAAATCTTTCATGATTCAAGTTCTTTGCATTCACTTGCAGCTGTTAAAAATGAAAAGTGGTCAAAATGCAGTTTCTGACCAGAGCCGTCTCGTTGGTTTGAGGATGTTTAAAGCCGATAATCTCCAGAGCAAGCGTCTTCTTCACTTTGGCCATGTCAGCTTCACGAGCCGCCTGCAGCAGAGAGTGACCTTTGAACTCATCTACATGAGGGGAAAAAAGGTGAAAGGAAAATTTATTTTTATTTAGTTTTAAAATAACTTATGAACCATTTGCATAAAAAAATTAATACATTGTGACATTTGGAACTTTAACCAAACTATCAAACTACCGTATTTTCCGCCGTACACGTCGTTCCGCCCGATAAGTCTAATAAAGTGGAAAAATCCATAAATATGTTGCTTTGCCGTATAAGTCGCATCTATTATGCATCACCGCTGACGCGTCACCGCTGACCACCCAGAAATGTGGGCCAGTGTTGTGCCAAAAATTGATTGGCTGCCAAATGGCGACCGCGGGAGCATGTACGGGAGGACTTTAACAAGAATTTAACAAGATTAACACTTAAAAATTATTTGTTTGCTCGCGAAATTACATTAAAGGTGTGTCTCAGTCTAACGTTTGCTTAATAAAAGGACTTTAATAGTCAAATCAGCTGCATTTCCAAAGTATTCACTGCCTCAGTGCTCCCTGGAGCAGACAAGGAGGAAAATAGAAGGTGAAACGCTGCGCAATTCTTTGAAATTAAACAAGAAAAGCACCTAAATCAAGTATTTGTTCATTCAAAATTATAGCAAAGCTGTGTCTGTTGAACTTTTACTTAATAAATGCACTTTAATGGTCAAATTAGCTGCATTTTGCCAGGGCGGTGCAGTGAAATAAAGCTGATTTGACGTTTGCTCCAAGCAGTGAACAGAATGAAGATGGAATTGTAGGGCAGGCCGATTGTGCCATTAATAGCTAGTGAAGCTTCTGTCATCCAGAACATGACAAATTCAAAAAGGTTCAAGGCAAAAACAAAGTATAAAGTAAATTTTAATTAATAAAGTCCTGTTTTTGTCTAGAACTTTTTTGAATTTGTCATTAATAGCCACTATTTCATGATACAACAGCATGCCATACTACTCGAGTGCCATCTAGCGGCTGTAAATGGTAGTGTTCAATATTTTCAGTCAGAATGAATGAAAACGGTCATATCTCAGCCAAAAAATGGTTTATAGATATGGGGTGGGGGGATCCATAAATGCATTGCTTCGGCCTATAAGTCACAGAGCATGTAAATTCTGCAAAAACCCACAATTTATAGGGCAAAAAATATGGTATAAACATCTTTACAGTTTTACCACCGCTGAACTGATGAGGTAAAAAGATTTCAAAGTATTTTTCCAGTTCTTAGTGTGTCAGCCGTGACACTCACAGGTGAGCCTTTCTTTAAGCTCTGGGGTGGGAGCCATGTCCACGGCGCTCTTGCTGTGACAGTTCAGCAGGGTGGGATCAGCTCCGTGGCTCAGCAGCAGGGAACAGACCTCCACTCTGTTCTTGGACGCTGCTTCGTGGAGAGGCGTGAACTGCCACAAGTCCATGGCATTCACGCAGGCTCCATGCTGCAAAGAGAACAGCATCCACATTAGAAAATGGTCTAACTTCCCAATTATAACTCCTGGTAAACATTTTGACCCAGTAGTTAATTATACAAGAAAAGGATTGCCAAATAACGTAAAGTTGCTGGCAACTAAATACTGTAAGAAACAAAATCATTTCTATAAAACCACATTTTCTCCACTGACATAGGAGACATTTGACCCTTTAACTTCTCACAGGCAAAATGTTCTAAAACACATAAGCTTGTTCCACTGCTGTCAGCAGGTTGGTCACTTTTACTCCAGCATGTTTTGATTTAATGCTTAGGCAAATTGTTTAAAATCATCGTTAGGACAGTTTCACTCATGTTTGCACTCAAAACTGTTACAGCAGAACTCAGACAAGTGCATGGAAGTGTGAGAAAGTCCAATAAACTCCTTACTTTAAGGAGAAGCTCAGTGACTTCGTAGTGGCCATATGAGCAGGCATTGTGGAGAGGAACCAGGCCGCTGCGTGACAAAGACAACGCTCAATAATAATCATACACAACTGGATTTTGTGGGTTTCCCTTAAAAGAGTTGCTCACCCTTTGTCCTTGGCGTGAACGTCTGCCCCGTGTTGGAGGAGGAGTTGTACGATGCGGACCCGGTTGTAGCCTGCAGCCAGGTGGAGGGGCGTGGACTGGAAGAGAGGACCAGTTGTTAGCACACACAGACCACTTCCTGCCTTACTGGTGCTTACTGCCTCTGATGTCCACAGGAGGCAAGCGGCTGATTAAGGCCAGAAGCGATGTGCTACTGCAGACTATGCTTGGTGAGTTGCAGATGAATCACAGGTTTCATGATGCATGTTCAATAAAGCTTGTGGACAAACCCCAAAACTAAAACTCTGTTGCTGTCAACATCATGTCTGACTTGAGAGAGTGACAACAAGCAGCTTAGTCTTTGTTACTAATAAAACCTAGAATTAAAATTCTCAAGTTGAAGTACGGTTTATGTGGCGAGCTGGCAAAAAGGATTAGTTAACAGCTTAAAGTCAAAAAGACTGAATGTAAATTACAGTTGGGAGAAAACAGCCTTCTAAGTTGCATTTCTCAATGAAGCCAACAAAATAATGTTAGCCAATGACATTAAAAAATACTTTAAATGATCTAAGCCAGTATCTCATGTAGCTGAAGATTCAAAATGGTGAAAAAATAGGCAATTATAAGTATTTGTCCTCAGACTGGTTAGACCTACATTTGGGCCTTGGATGTTTTCTAAATAATACCAAATTACAAAAAAGAAGAAAATTAAAAATGCAGTTCTAGTCAAATCTGACATTAAGCTCTTAAAATAATACATTTTAGCTAAAAACATAAGCTGTGTAGGTTGTGTTTTCGCTACAAGCAGCATCTGCTACAACACGCCCACAGAGTTGCTGTGACTCGTATGTATTTAAGCAGTGACTGCAGGAGCTGGAGGAAAAATAACTCATTGTCAGCTTTTAATTTGTGTACTGTGGGTTCACCCTGACATCTAAAGGACAACTCTGCTCTTTACTGCTCAGTCTTACTAAAATGCCACTACTGTACTTGTATCTATTTTTTCCCCATTTAACGGGTGAGGAGAGTAGGCAGGGCTTGAGTGGCATCAAGCTCTCAACCCGTGCTGATGTGACCAGAACTGGGGATTTGGGTGGTTTGACTGTCCATGAGAAGAAGTCGGGGAGGGAACCTCTTGTGGCGCTGAAGGGAAGCTCTGCACTGCAGCTGTGTAGCTACATTCATTTATTTGGTACAGGTGGACATTCACAAAAAACTCAGTTCCAGTGTGCTTGAATTGCAGAAAATAAATTGAGGCACTCTGCAACTATTCTGAGAAAATAAGCTCTGCAAAATTTCTGAACATGGTCCAAATCCACACAGCACGGACGCATGTTCCTGCAACTCAACACGATGAAACTGAAAACCACCACTAATGTATGGAGATAACTTGGAAACTCCCTTGCAAACGCTGTTTGCCATGTGGCGATGGTGAGACACTGGCTTTAGATGAGCAACAACTTTAATACCTAAAACCCTTTTGGACGTTGGTCCAACAGAGATGCCTTTAAACAGATTTTAGACTTTACGTCCTAATGCTGTCAAATCCCAACTGTAACAGGACGCAGTGAAGCCCGACTGAGCAGGCCGAGCGTTTGAAAAAGCACATCTGCAAGCTCCGAGAGGACAAAATCAGAAAGGCTTCAGTTAAGCCAGAAAAAATGTCAACATGAATATAAGCAAAGCTGCAAGTCCCAACAGCAAGCGCACGAGCTCTTCATTTAAAACTCTGGCTCTTAAAAAGCTTACAGTAAGAAAAAAGACAGGCGTCATTTAAATTCCCATGCAGTGGCGTACATGTTAAACCCAGAAAATTAAGTGCATCACATCAAGCCACAGTGTTGACGGACTGATGAGTTACGCTTCATTCAGTGTGGGACGACAAGCATTATGACCATAGAGGGCAGCATGGCATCAAGAGGATGAAATGTAGTCCATTCATTACTGCAAACCAACTGAGTCAACGATAAACGAAGGCACAAGCTCCACAGACACAAGTTTATGACTCAAATGACAAAACGGTGAGAGGCGGGCCTCGAGGCATGCACGAGTCATCATTAAAATAAATAAATAAAAATTAGATGCCCAGTCAGAAACGGGCTGACTCAGCAAGTGATTTACAGACAGAGGAGTGTGGGTGAGTGTGCAGAGAAGACAGACGCTGATAAAAGCAGGCAGTGGACATTTTGAGCTCCTCTCCAGATCCAAAAAGACGAGTCGTCACCATGACAACAACACAACTCACAACACACACACACCCACACACACACAGATACACACACTCAGACACCAGAGGAGCATCAGGGTAGGATACATGACCCGAAAACCCAGGTCCATGATGTGCAATTAACAAGTGACAGCCAGCTCATTGGTCAAATAAAAACGATGAATTAAAAAAATAAAAGATCACAACAGTGCATTAATCAAGTGGCCATTATCAAGATTAACTTACCAGCATTTTTTGTGAGGTTGACTGATCGACAAATGTTGCCAGAGTCACACGGAAAACAAAATGAAACACAAATTACAAAATGACAGCATCTCGTCAGAGTCATGTCCCTCTCCCTTCAAGTTAATAAAACACATACCAGTCAGAAAAACACCACTGATCTGTCATATATTACCAGAACATCATAAACGTGACATAAAAAAGCCATCAAGGACAGATAGATGGCTGGAAGGTGAGTGAAACTTTACTTCTTCAGTTCTTAGCTGAGTGAAACCACAAACAGACTCTTCAGTGGTTAGAATGAAGCTGCAGACTGTAATTAATGACTCCTGTCGCACGAAACAATGAATATTACAGAAGCTAGAGATGCACGATATTATCGGCATGGCATCGACCAATATTAGTGATAAAGTTAAATATTGAACATTGGCCATTCCATCACCAATATAAATGGCTTCCGTTTTAGTAAATTTTTAATTTGAGAAACTGTCAAGTTTTATGCACTTTTCACTTGTGAACAGGTTGAGTTTAGATTTGTGAAAATTTAAATGTCATGAATAAGTTTGACATTAAACATAATCCATTTGAAGTGTTGCATCATTTTCAGCCCCTTTTTGGCATCTGCATTTGGTAGCAGAATAAAATAACAAAGACCATGCAGAATAATGTGGTATTTTAATTCCACAGCAGAGAAAGATATGTGGTCTCTGTAAGAAGGTCTAGGGCAAAAAAAAAAAAAAAAATCAGTATTGTATCGGTTATGGGCCAAATAGGTTTTAACATATTAGCATATTGGTTATTGGCCAAAAATCCAATATTGTGCATCTCTAACAGCAACTATGATTAAATGTCAATAAGAATGAATTCGATACTTAACCGTTAATAGTTTATGCTTTATAAGACAAAAAAGACAGCACAGATGAAGAGACAACAGTATTTTTTTTGTCATCACAGTAAAGTTTGATGGATAAAGAAACCAAAAAGTGGAAAAAAAATAAAATAAAATAAAATAAAATTTTGCATTGAATAAAATTAATCGATAAATTTTGTCGTTTAGAAAAGCCAACCCGGACCTCAAAATGATCACCAGGTGTGGACTACTGAAAAGTACCGGTACAGTTTTACTCTGAAACCACTCAACCACACAACGAGGTGAATAAAGAAAACGACCACAAGAATTATGTCTAATAACAGTTCTTATGCAGTAGGCATGTTTTAATAAAAATTAATTTAGAGGAGGAACAAAAAAGGCAAACAATGACTTTTTTGCCTGATTTGAGAAGATTCTTGTTTGTGCACCTAAATCACTTTCAAGATCCCAGGACCACGTGTCCCAGGACAGGATTAAAAAGGAGCCAGGAATAAATAAACAAATGAGCCAGGATGAGACCAGATATCAACAGGATGGAAAATATTCCACTTAACTGTCAAATTACGTATTGTGTCAACATTAATAAATAACATAAAAAAACAGCTGAGAAATTGTCTATTTTTAAGTGGTGAAATGCTGTTACTGATTAAATAAAAATGAAGAGTTGATTCAGAATGATTAAAATTATGACTTATTATTAAAACCATGAATCTAAGACATTTGTGGTGACAAATAAATGAGGCTGTTAAACGTCAAGATGATTCAGTCGAGGTAAACAGATGGATTTTAAGCATGTATGCATAATTACAATGAACAGGGGCAACAACAAGTGCACTACGCAGTGCAGTGATGTGTCTGAGGTATTAAACCCCCCTCCAACAAATTCAACAGCAGAAATCCTCTTTACAACCCCAGCACACAAACTAATCTGCAGTCCTGCTGTAAGGAGCGTTCATAATGTTGCCGTGTTCGAAAAGATCTATTAAAATCAAAAGCATGACTGTTTTACAGCCTGAAACAACAAGTGACAGACTGCAGGGGGTAACGCTGTAAAACACAGTCATGTCATTTCATTTACCTTGCGACCATCACTGGCATGACAGTTGACATTTAATGGGGTCAGCAGCGCCATCAGCTTTTCTTCATTTCCACTCCTGTAATTGGAGGTTTGAAAAAAGAAAACCTAAATATTCACCTTTAAAATCCATATTTACTCAGGTTGCACGTATTAAACATTCATTTTAACTGGATTTTTAAACAAATAAAAAAAAAGACACACTCACCTTGCTGCTTCCAAAAGTTCATCTTTCTTGTATTCACCTTCAGACAAAAAGTACACTTAAGATTCACTGAGTACTACTCAAAAATGTAAACTATACAGAGCACAACTGTGACTGGTCTACTTGTTTTATTAGAAGCCAGTCTGTAACACACAGATCTTTGTAAGCAAAGTGAAAGAGACGCTGCTGACACACACACAGTTTTATTCAGACAGCACTCTGGGTCAGCTGCACTAACACTATCCTTTCGTAGGCGTTTCATCTTCGTCTGCACTCTTAAAGAAGCACCCACTAACATATTGTTTTTCTGCTTTCTGCTTGTGTATGTGTTGTTAAATAAAGAGATTAATCCAAGCCCTTCCATAATCAGCACACTCAGTCTACGCAGTTATGTTTTTGAGCTGCAAGCAGTCAGATACAAGTAAACCCCATGAGCCCTTGCAGGTTGGAGCAGCTGACTACATTTACTGTGTAGGTTCTGGGTACAAACGGACCTGGACCAAAATGTTTGCAACAATCAATCAATCCAATCTCATCTATCAATGAGCACATCCCAATTTGCTTTCATGTGCCCTGATAAAGACATGATGTAATTACAAGAAAGCCAACACAAGTATTTGAATTTTTCATGCAGCTGTTTGTTGATTTCAAGACATTACCAGTGAGTATATGGTTTAATGTCTGAATTCACAGACCTCACATATTGTCACTGGATTCTCTGTAATTTTACAAAAAGTTTTATTGCAAAAATAACAACAGACGCAGGTTCAAAGACTTGTGTCATTTTAGGCGACTTTCAAAAGCCCAGTGTCAAATTTAACAAAGAACTCGAGCTGCACAATATTAGAAACTCTTACATTTAAATTGAAAAGCACTGCTCTAAAGAGATTTTAACAGTGAAGAGCAACATTGCTGGTGAATACTTTAAAAGCATTACTGCTTGAGTCAGTTGTAATATGCAAGAGACAATCACTACACCAATTATTTAGACGTAACGTCAAATAACTGGGATCAGTCTACATTTGAGTGATAAGCTGTGAGGGACTGACCTGTAAGAACAGCCTTGGCCGAAGGATCCGCGAGATCCAGAGCAGATTTACCATCAGTGTTCCGAATGTTTGGATCAGCTCCGTGCTGGAGTAATACTGAACAAGAGGTGAGGTCATAAAAAAAACTTCAGTTTAGGGTCTACTGTTCTTTATTTTGTGTTTGCCTTCTCAACATGCCAAATAAAACACTGACGACTAACAACAATCTGACACAGGAATAAAATTATTTGTTTTTGCTAAATAACATTCATATCGTGTCACCATCCACATATTTTTAAAAATATATGCTACAAGGTTAAACTTTCCCAGTACTTAAACTAGTGATATACTGGAAAAGAAACACCCCACAAACCCAGATTTCGCTCTTTGTACATTCAACTCTAATTTATGCATCAAGGATCCTTACCTATGCAAACGTCAATCTTTCCCTTGATGGCCGCCTCGTGTAGCGGGGTGTAGTTCCAGTTATCTCTGGCGTTTGGATCTGCACCTTGACACAAGAGGAGGCTGACGACCTCTGCGTGTCCAAAGGAGCAGGCATTGTGCAGGGGGATGAGGCCTCCATCATCCCTGGCGTGAACGTTGGCACCGGTCTGCAGGAGATGCTCGACCACATCTTTTCTTCCAAAACCTAAAAAAAGTCACACACGTTAGCTTTTCTCTCTAAAATGTTGCAGACAGACTAAAATGTGACCATCAACACCATTAAAATCCCTTTAGTGCAACCACAAACAAAAAGTAATTACATTTAGTCTAATTTTTTTCTATCCATTAGAAATAATTCAGGTTTCCTCAATAAGCTTTCTTGGACTTTTGATTTGTTTGCAGTAAAATATTAAAAGGTTATTAGTAAACTTCTTAGTTTATTGTTTAAGTGTTCAGGAATATAGTTTAGCTGTACCTTATCTATACAAACAGTGCCACTTCAATTTTACAGGATTTATAACAAAACACTGCACAATCACTACAGATGTGGCTCAGCTGCTCAAGTTATTCAATAGTTCAAATTCTGTCAA
This sequence comes from Hypsolebias martinsi, assembly GCA_031762355.1. Classification (NCBI taxonomy): domain Eukaryota; kingdom Metazoa; phylum Chordata; class Actinopteri; order Cyprinodontiformes; family Rivulidae; genus Hypsolebias; species Hypsolebias martinsi. Next base: position 33,749,768 of record JARVGQ010001777.1, on the reverse strand, counting down.
GTCTTATAAAACGTGATTTTAGTTTTAATTTTTAGTTTTAGCTTGCTTTATGATTTTTGCTCTTGCAAACCCTTGGTTGGATTATTATTGTAAGAGCTGCCACTGCAGTTTCTGAAGACACGAGCTGTCAGATGAAGCCACTGCAGTGCACTCTTGCAGAATTCACACAGTAATTTGTCCATCTTTAAAAAAATAAAGTCAGAACTTCTCAATGCGTTTGACTTGCAAGGGAAAGAGCTGATCAGATCTTTGAGGTGAGGTGGAGGTGAAACAAAGCTGACTGTGGTGTTCACTGAGAACCCCCTTCTCTTCACACAAGCTGTTTAATTATTTTGTAACCACCAGTGTGAGCAACTTTTGTCTTGCAAACACAAAGGAGTTTTGCTCTAATGTCCACTTCAGTCAGTTCAGATAAATTCTCAAACGCCAGTCAGAGCACGTCAGAGTCACAGTGTCTGTCTGACACTTTGTATCATTCTTTTTGTTTTCTTCTGTAATTTTAGGGTGAAATGTCTGCAGTTGTTACAGTTTTCATGAGTTTGCTTAGCTGCTTTGATGGCATGTGGTAATAATGTTTTTATAGACTGTTCAGCGATTTGTAGACATACAGGAGAATTTTGAACTGGATTCAGAGATGAACCAGTAGCCAGTGCAGGGAGGCCAAGACTGGTGTAATGTGCTCTCTTTTGCCTGTACTGGTTAAAAATTGGGCTGCTGCGTTCTGGACCAGTTGTAGTTGTGCAATGGTGGTCTGACTGATACCAAACAGGAGTGAACTGCAGTAATCAAGCCTAGATGTAATAAATGCGTGTGCTACTGTCTCCAGGTTATTTTTGGACAATATGGGCTTCAGCTTAGACGGTCGCCTGAGCTGGAAAAAACAGGATTTAACGATCATGTTTATATGATCGTTAAATCCTGATCGTTAAGTCTTGATAGTATTACTGAAGCAGATTTAATCATCAATGTTTGGCCAGCTGTCAAGGTGAGAACAAAAAGATCCATGGCAGGGGGTTCTTTATACAGTATAGACAAAAAATATAGGTGTGTAGTGATCAAAACTGAAAAGTACAAGCTCAGAGTTGGTCTCTTTATACTCGCTTTGACAGCCAATTGTTCTACCATGATGTTTACTATATTTATTTTGGACTTTGTAAATATTATATTTCTTTTTCACTTTTTGATACTTTATTTTGTTCCCTTATTGCATGCTTTAGTATTTCTTATTTATTTGTTTGTTTTTAGCAAGTCACATCAGTTCTTCTCATCCTGAACATTTCATTGGACTGTTGACCTTGTTAACCTGCATAAGACACATAAACAACATAACATAACGTAATATAACAATGACATAAAGCAGTGGTCCTAAATCCTGGTCCTTGAGGGCCACTATCCTGAATATGTTAGCTGTTTCTCTGCTCTCCAGAAGATCTTTAAATTCTGCAGAAGCCTGTTAATCACTCATTTAAAACATGGAGAATAGTGGCTCTCAAGGGCCAGGATTGGGGACCACTGATGGTAAGTAATCAATACTAGTATCAATAGGCAGAAAGATAAATAGGCAGGCAGGATAGAAAGAGCAATAGTATTACATGGGGTATTAATGAAATACTATAAGATAGAATTGTTACATATTTGATGGTACATAAAATTTGTATATGATCTCTGCATTGTGCAAATCTGCATCGTCAGAGTCAGATATTCTTTATTGTCATTCGCACCACATGTGGTACATGTGATGAAACAAGATTATGTACACAAGGTCCCAGTTACATCCAATAATAAAATGTAAAAGAAAAATGGTAATAACATCTAAGATATGAACTAAGAAAGACATCAACTAAAAATACACAAAGCACTAATATCATAGAAAACATTACTCCAACCAGCAGCACAAACATGAGTCTGTATGAGGAGATGAACACAGCAGCATGAAACTGATTTTTGTCAGTAGCAACATGATGTGATATTTCACAGTGATTATTCTGATTAGAGACTCATGAGTCTAACAGCTTCAGGGTAGAAGCTGTTCCTCAGTCTAGTGGTTCTACACTTAATGCTCCTCA
>JARVGQ010001777.1:33449720-33462848 GCA_031762355.1 Hypsolebias martinsi | reverse complement strand
TGTTCGTAACTCGAGGAATACATGTATATATAGATATATATATATATATATATACTGTATATACTGTGTTTGTATATATATATATATACAGTATATATATATATATATATACAGTATATATATATAATTGCTGAATAAACAGTGAGAACAACTCTATGTTTACTGCAGATAGAAACCATCATTCTCATTAAGAAGGTAGACATAAGAAAATAACATTTTGGATGGTAATAGTTACGTTATTGCACTAACAGCCAGAATATTAAGGATAAAATAACTCACATGAAAGGGTGAATACTCAGACTTCTCTTTTTGTGTAGTAGTCTAAAATATCAGTCTGTATGCAAGAAACAGTACATGAACAATATATTCTCTGTAGCCCATGTAGCGGTGTGTAGAGGGGGGCAAAACTGCCAAGAATTTTATGTAAGCTGTTTAGTATAGATTAAAAAAAAATCATTTGATTTAACTAAATCAGCTGGTGTTGCAATTGCAGGAAGGAAGTGAGGCTCATTAATTAAAACCTAAGATAAAAGCTGGTCTGATTAAATAAATCAAGATATGAGGAGAACAGAACAAAACAAAGACGGCCAAGGAACACCTGGGTGGTGTATGTTTGCTGATGGAGATAATAACTAGTTGGAGAAATAAGATGCAAACTGACATAGTTACAGCTTTTTGTATTATGTTTTTGATATTTTATTTAATATATTGGTTTCTATCAGGTTACTGTAAAATGAAGGCCTTTTGTGTTACTGGGTTTGACCCTGTATCCCTGACCATTTTCTTCATTCATTTCCTCTGGTTTAGCTCATCACACCTGCATCTCATCAGCTCATCGGGCTTTTATTCAGGTTTTACCTGCTCAGTACTTGTAGAATATATTATCTTTCATTTTTATTTTATCAGACCTTACTCTCACTAGCTCACCATTTATCTAGATCTGTGAATTTGTTACTTGTTTAATAATTCCTTGAGTTTGTTTTGGCCATTCAGGAATCTTGATCTGATAAAGTAATAGTTCTCTTTTATGTTTTTGATCTTAAGACCCTGTCACATTGTAAGATTTTACAGAAACATCAGTATATAAATTTTGTCCCACACACTGGCATATGCTGAAGATGGAATAACAATATAAATAAAAAGTAAAAAAAAATAACACAATCTGGGACCGTTTTTGGGCTTATACTGCACTGGTAACAAGTTGACTGAATTTATAATCTATGAGTAACTTATCTATGACTTTTATACAAAACTTATGCAAGTTTATGTCAGCATTTTAATTTATTTTTTTAACTTATGCAGAGTTTATGGTCATCATTGGCGTAATCTGTGCCGAACTTATGCAGAACATGTTGAAACGAATTGTGAGGCTGTCACCCAGTGACTCAGCATCAGCTTATGACAAAAAGAAAATGCTGGTGTTTGTCATATGTTTGGTGTACATTTTGAATAATCTACCAGCTTATACAGTACGATGGTATAAGGTTTATTATGCCGATGCCAGCCAGTAATTTTATGCATGACCAAACTTTTCTGCGAATGACGTCATATTGCTCCTGAGTTGGACATAAGTTCAAGGTATGCAACAGGTAAATTTAATATAAGTTCATACACATTACATGTAATTTGATCTTAAGTTCACATGTGTCAGAAATCAGCTGGCTGACTGTGAAGCGCACTTATTTAAAACCTATGAGCAACTTACTTACAAAACATCTTTAATGTACATATATCAGACTATTCTACTACATATAGTGACTTATTAAACATAAAGCTAACAGCTCTAAAATTATTGAAAGTGTTTGTTTTTTTTAAAGCCAGCATTTGTATCAGCATTTAGGAGTTTACCTATGAATGGTAGGAATTGGATATATGGATCTTTGAAGGGAGACAATCCATTTGCTTCAAGGAGTTACTGAATTTTGAACAACAGTGGTCATTGAGTACAACGTACGTGATGTTGTCAGGGCTGTACTATGTGTTTTTTCAAGTGAGGAAAAAAAATCATAGCATGTTATGCAAACATGGTTATTCACATTTCATACTATTTTACATTTACCACTTTTAATGCAGCCTGAAATATTTCTAACAGATATATCACAGCAATTCTACATCAAAAACAGATAATGCAAAGGGTGATGTAAAAATAAAATTTCCTGATGCATGCTCAATAATGATGTAATAGTGTAATAGTGATGTAAACATTAAATTATTACCATTTGCCTGAACAGGTATGAAATTATTAACTTGTCAGTTTGGTCTGACAACTTCCGATGATGCTGTTAAAACAGGTCAGTGTATTCAAAAATATATGAAAATACTGGACGTGGAAAGCATGTCCAGGTTTCAAAAATTCAAAGTGGTTCATGCAAATACTAATATGTAACATTTTAGATGACTTGTGAATTTGTATTTCAGGGTTATTCTGACAAAAATATTGTAAAAATCCCAAAGGAATGAACCCTGGGCTATACTGGAAGTGCAATAGCAAGCTGCTGCTTCTCCTGGTTCTTGCAATTACATAGAATTATACATATGTCACTTTGGGACTGAATGCAGTAAATGCAGTTTTACTTGAGGAACTTAAAACTAAAACTTAACTTTATTCAAAAGGAAAACAAAAAGGCTGACATGGCAGAAGAACAACTTCCAAAAAACTGAGGCTCAGCATAAAAAGGCACGGTGGGAAACTGGACGTGGCATGGAAGCAAAGCAATACTCAACAGACAAATAAATGAGAACAGACAAAATATAAAAACACAGGTTGATGAGGGAGTGGAGACACCAGGGTTAGATGAAGACCGAGAACATGAGGAAGTGGGCGGTAGTAGAACTGACTGAAGAAATGGACTGATAATGGAAGGAAACACAGAGAGAATATCACCAACAACTAACATAAATAATAATCAGAACATTTAAGACTGAAAGACGCTGATCCTGACAATGTAAATGTATATAAACCATGAAATGTGAAACAGACAGTCATTTAAATATTTATAAAACTGCATTAGCATGAATTTCTATGAAAGTTTTGAGATTGGAGTTGTTTTATGATAGTTTTATGAAAACTGTGAGAAGCTCCACAAATTCACTAATTATTTTTCTGTTATGTTTTGTTACAATGAATACTAGTTAAAAACACTTAATTTATAAAAGAAAATATTGGGTTGTCAAAAACGGGTCTTCTTAAAAATCAGTTGGCGTACATTTTTCAGATGTTGGTCAAATTTAGGCGTTTTTGCCTCTGTTAGTGAATCATTATAATTAGCAGGCTTTTTGATCCTTTTTGTCGGCAAACCTTTGCAATATGACATGCTTTTCTAATTATGCCTTTTTTGTTTTGTTAATCATAGAATAATGTTAGAAATTAACACATAAAAGTCTTTACAGATTAAACAATAAGCACAAATCAAAACAGACTGAGATCACAAATCAAATAAATTCTTCACAGATTAATGTGCAGTAGTTAATTTTGGCTGTATTGTGTGTTTTTGAAGATGCTGAAGAAAGTTATTTTCAGCCAGTGCATTAAAAAGCACATCCACATGCTTTTAATGTTTTTAAATAACTTTGATGTTTGGGGAAAAGAAAACATTAAATCAAGATTAAAGGTAGAAAACATCTCCTTGGTTCTGATTTGCTAATATCTCATTGTGAAACGGTCTTTTACTTTGTGCCCTTGGAATATTTTTCCGAAGAAAACACAAACATGAGCACAGTTCAGTCTTCATGTTTGTTTAGCTGGTTGTATGCTTCACATTGATGATAAGAGCAAAGCAAGCCATCAATAATTAATTGATTTATCCATCTGAAGGAAGGCAAGTAATGTATTCCAACCCACTTTTCTCAATGAGAATGTCTCATGGACTGATTGCAAAGGTTATCAAGTAGGATCCCAGCTCTCTTTTATTCTAGAAGTGACTTTAAACAGATTGAACACCATCTCCAATATTAATCTTTCAACATCAGTCTCAAAATAGAAACTGAGTTCCTTTGTTGTTGATAAGAAGTGTAGACTGTCCTTCCTGACAAATTTGAACAAGTTCAGTCGTGCAAGTTTATTGGGCGAGTGTGTCCTTTAAGAAAGCACCGAGGGCATCAGCAGCTGCCTACATTAGAAGAGACAGCTGATTTTTAGATAGCTAAAAAGAAAAAAGACTCATTTGTATTCAAAGGTGAAGATGAGGTGGTAGTGAATACACAATGCTGGGACAGCACTGATATTTGCAAATGAAACAACCCACAGGTTAGATCAATACTTAGTGATAAAACTATGAAGTGGTATGCCGAGGCCATTTATATCTTTTATTAACTCACACTTCACATGTTCAGGGAATGTTCACAAATTGAAGGACTTGCAAATATCCAGCCAATGCACCACTCATATGTCTAATATCCTTCTTAAGAAAAATAAATAAATGTAAATGGAACCGTGGCACAGTGGCTCTTTTGGTAGAGCTGTTACATCTCAGTGAGAAGGTTACCCGATCAAATCTCGGCCTGGAACCTTTCTGAGTGGAGTTTGCATGTTCTCTGCATGCATGGTTTTCTCCGGGTACTCCAGTTTCCTCCCACAGACCAAAAACATGCATGTTAGGCTGATTGGTAACTCTCAATTGTCCCTAGGTGTGAGTGAGAGACTGAATGGTTGTTTGTCTCTAAGTGTCCCTGTGATGGACTGGAGACCTGTCCAGGGTGTACCCTGCCTCTCACACAGTGACTGGTGGACATGGGCACCAGTGACCCCTTTGACCCAAAAAGGGAGAAGCGGGTAAAAGATGATGGATGGATGGATGGATGGATGGATGGATGGATGGATGTCTAGTTGGAGGAGCTTTAGTTGCTACCTGACACCGAGGAGGCAGAGAGAGAATGTGTAAGGTGGTTACAGAGGAGCTGACAAAGGTGTGTATTTTATTATCAACCTAGCGAGGAAGGCCAGTGTTTTTCCATTTTGTAAATAAAATAAATGCCGTACTGGCATGATCTGAAGTCTTGATGTGCCACTGGATTTGTTTGAAGGACTTTCATTCAGAGTCAATAAATGTTTGCGTGAAGAAGAACCCTGTGACGCTGTTAAAAAAAAATTCCCATGAACAACAGTATTTTGGTGAAAACCAGCCGTCAGTCCAACTTCACCGTAGAAACATCTTCAAAATTTAAACTACCCCGGTAATCTCAAAAAGTTTACATGACTGAACTGACATTTTGGTGTTTTTAATAGTTTTTTACAAAATCACTGTTTAAGTGTGGTGATTTTTGAACATTTTACCACAAACAGTTTAACATGCACCATCTCTGGGACTTTCTGAACTTTGCAGTACTTTTTTCAAACAAGCTCTTTATTTCCACAATTGTTAAACTTTGTACGCAGCTAACACATCATGGTGCAGGTATTTTGTCATTTTTCACCTGGTGTGTCACTCCCTGACACAGGACATAGTTTTCTCTCAAACATTCCAGAACGTACTGTACGCACCCAAGGTTCAAGGTTCATTTATTGTTCCTGAGCTCAGATCTTTCTGTTTCAAACAGGATGTTTACTGGAGCACAGGGCACTTGCATAGCTGCCCACTGCTCCACCTGGGTGTATCTCAGGTGTGATGGGTTAAATGCATACCGGTAGTTAATTTTCTCATTGTTTGGGAACAAGCAATGATGACAACACAGCACTTTAACTTTAAGTGAAGGGTGATTTTAACGTTTCATCTTCTACATAAATGCTGCAGAAACATTAAAATTATCACCAGTGGTGGGTACAGCTACATAAAGTTACTAACTGCTAATTCACTAATGTTTCGTCTTTCTTCCAAAAGACGAAACATTTCTACTTTTTTTGTTTTGTTTTGTTTTTTGAATGTCCAGAGGACCAGACTTAGCTGTTTTAGATTTTTCTACCTGGATTACTGAGCATGCATCAGGGTCTTCATATCATAGTCTAGCTTTGTGTAAATCACCATTCTTCTGTACGCTGTTAGTGTGGAGAACTGTTTTTTATTTTTTATTAGCAGACTTGAATTTACAGGCTTTAAATTTAGCATAAGCTGTTTCCACTAAAGGTATTTAAAGTTAGTGAAAACGCTAATCCATGAAACAGAAAGTTAGTTTGTCCCACCACTGATTCTCACGTATGACGTCCAGGTGCTTCTGTCAGTTACAGCTCAGGAATTTATTTAATACAACTTTTGATTTGCACACAGACAGTTTGAGGCTTACTTTTTGTTCTGCGTTTCAGTCTTGTCTGTGTTAAGAGCGCTATTGGAAAGTGACAGACATAGATGTGTGGTTACCATGGTGACCCTAGTGAGTCACTGCAGTAGCTTTGTTTACTTTTAAAAAATCTTGGTTCTCTTTACCTCCACGGTTCATACGTCAAAACGTCGGCCATTCTGTCAGCTTAGGTTATTACAGGACCAAGTCCCAGATTGGGTTTTGAAGAAGACAGGTGGTGGACGTTGGACTTACTAGTCCTGAGTCCAAAGCCGAACCCTGACGGTCTGTGTTTCTGTCCCGACACACTTCAGGGTTTTTGGCGGTCGGGTTGTCCTCGGTGAGTCGGAAGAAGGGCAGCTACCTGGTCCCCACGCTGCGGTCTCTCTTCTCTCAGTCGTCTCCCAAGGAGCGCTCCTCCATGGTGGTCGTGGTTCTGCTGGCAGACTTTGACACCAGCTGGAGAATCGAGACGGTGACGGAGATAAAAACGGCGTTTGCCCCGGAGCTGGAACAAGGCCAGCTTGTGGTCGTCCACGTTCCTCAGGACTGGTACCCGCCTCTTACAGGTGAAGCGGAAGTCCTTCAGCTGTGGACAAATTCTCTCTAATGTTCTAATTTTTATGCGTCTCTCTGGTTCTCCTAAAGGTCTAAAGAGGAATTACAACGATCCTCCTAATCGGGTAACGTTCCGATCCAAGCAGAACCTGGATTACTCCTTCCTGGTCCACTACTGTGCCTCTCTTGGGGAGTACTACCTCCAGCTGGAAGACGACGTCTCCTCTGCAAAGAACTTCCTGACAACCATCCGTGGACGAATTGAAGAGCAGAACTCAAAGAAGGGCACGTGGGCGATGCTGGAGTTCTCGGCCCTTGGCTACATTGGGAAGCTCTACAAGTCGGCCCACCTTCCTCTTCTGGCCCGCTTCCTCTTCCTCTTCTACCAGGAAATGCCCTGCGATTGGTTGATGACTCACTTCAGAGAATTAATGACCCAGCGGGAGACGATCCTCTTTAAGCCCTCGTTGTTCCAACACATGGGCACTTTTTCATCATTCCAGGGGACGTTCAACAAGCTGAAGGACAAGAACTTTGAGGAAGGGGTCTACTCTAATCCTTTAGCTGATGTTTACTCCAACATGTCAACCTACCAGAAGAATTACCCCAAACTGGCCTGGGAGGCCGGGGAGAGCTTCTTCTGGGGACGGTCTCCAGACAAAGGAAGTTACCTGACGGTGGTGTTCCAAAGACCTGCAGTGGTGACGGGGATATTAGTAGAAACTGGATCGGGGGGGAAAGACCTCCTGGACTCGGCTCAGGTGGAGATAGGCCACCACGTGGTCACCTCAGGGGACGAGAGGAGCTGTAAGGAGTTCCAGTCAGTGGGAGTTCTTGAAAATGGAAAGTTTGAGATACAGAACCTGGAGAAGCAGCACAGCTCTGCCTCTTCGTGTCTGAGGATACTGGTCACAGCTGCTCAGAAGGACTGGGTGATCGTTAAGAAAATCCGGATCACAACAAAGTCCGGCTCATCCTGACACCAACCGTAGGAGCGGATTAATGAACCTCCCTGACTCACGGTTGACTCAGACTCGCTGGAGTACTCGTACAAACCAAAACACTGTGATTCTTGTGCCTTTTGAACCGTTTGTGTTATAGAAACACGAACCAGCCTCAGAGAAGCTGCTTCAGTTTGAAGAAGATGCTTAAACTGCGATCATGTTTGTCTCCACCGCAGTGAGGAGATGTGAAGAGAAAAGTTAAGCCATAAACAAGCAACCAAATGTTTGTGTTCCATGTGTTTTTAAACTCCCAGGCTAGAATGTGTGTCTCTTTCTTTGTAGTGAGCTCCGTTTCCTCTGAACCTTGAGCTTTTTAAATCCTGAAGCATCCTTACAGGACCTTTCTTCCACAGGGTCCGCCTCACTCTGCTGTGGCTTCGTTGGCTCACAAAACACACATCACTACCTCATCGGAGACATCGGATTTAAAACTTTAAGTCTGAACTGGTTTGAGAAGGGTTTGTGTGTAAAGCTTTATTTTCTTTAAACAGAAGCGTCCTGCACTCCAGCTTTAAGTAGTTGCACGTTTTAAACAGAATCCCTCAGGGTGGACTTGAAGTGCATATTTAAATGTGAAGAACTGTGTTTATTAAACTTGTTCAGTTTTTACAAGTGAAAGGGGCCAGGCCTCATGTATTCAAAGGACTGTGTAGTGAGTTTGTTTGTTTGTTTGTTTATAGAACATTGGGTTTTATAGAGGAACGATTCAGACAAAATATCAAAGTCCTTCAAGCTCTATGAAATCTGAGTTAAAACTACTGATTGGAAGGTATGGAATCAAAGAGTTTACTCTGTTTTAAAAATCTAAAAGGTGGGTCCACATTCAATGTAAATAAACAGAGCACTCTGCTGAATCTGCCAAAAACCACGAAGTGACCTACGTTTGTCAGGCTGTGTAGGTCAACGTGTCTGTCGGGAAGTTGGATGTTTGACGTTTGTAAGATAAATTATCCAGGTAGATAAACAAAAAAGGTTAAATCATGTCATGATTTAACCTTTTTTGTTTGGATGTTTGAGCTATTTTCAGCCACTTCGGCTGTTTATTCAGCTGTAAAGAGACAGATTGTAGCTTCTTGTATTTTTCTGGAGCCATAATGTTAATTTATCAACATCTAAAAATCAGAGATTTAGCTGATTTTCAGCCTACATGCTGATAAATGGTTAAGTAGATCGATGTAACACATTCAATTTATTTATTTTATTTTTAATTTAGTTATAAAATTTATTCAATTTTAAGGCAGCAGAAAGAAGAAAAAAAAATCTTATATCTGCCCCTTTTTTCAAACAATCAGTTCAAACAATAATAATCTTCAAGTAACAGAACAAAATGAATAATACTTTCTAATTTACTAACTAATACAATACTAAGAAGCAACTAATTTCTAATTTCTTTCTAACTAATACAATACACATTAAGCTACTTCATATGTATATTTTTTAACAATTCAGTTTTAATCATTTTCATTACTGCTTAGCATATATCTTAGATCTTTGTACATTGCTTATTTTACACTTCATATTTTTGTTATTTTTGGGTGAAACTGGGACCTTGGGTCACAATTTCGTTCCACCTCATGTACTACATATGATGCAAATGACGATAAAGAACCTTGAATATTGGTCTTTGCACTGAAATCTGGGGTCAATGTATTTTCTAATCTTTGCTTATCTATTTGTATATGCTGTAAATGCTAAGCAGAGTGTGATTTGCTGCTTTTTATGATTTGCATTGTGTAAGAGCTTTAAAAATGTTTGTGTGTGTGTGTGTATTTTTTTTTTTTTTTTTTTTTTGTGTGAATATTTTGTGAATGCAGCAATTGGAAAGGTACTAAATCAAAAACAGTTCTGTGCATGTCATTATTTCATTTTATATTGTACATCAAATACAAACTGGAGAGGTATATATTGCTAGCCTCAGTCATTAAGAGGCTAAAACTGACAGCTTTGACTATCATAAATATTTATATTTAAGACGGATGGCCTAATACTAAACTGAAGCAGCAATGTGTCCACTCTGCAACTGAAAACAGCTGTACTTTAAAGAGCTTCATTAATGAGGAATTATATGAGTCAAACACATTATATCAAAAGGCTAAAATAATCCTGTTGGTGGGAGTTTCATGTTATGTTTATGGCACAAAGTAATCCTCTTTTTCGTGGAAATAAAAGCTGAATGTGAAGTGTGCCATAAGCTACATTTTTCAGCAAGATTTTTTCATAAACACTATGGCCTTTCTGACCATTACTATTCTTGTGTACATGACATTTTAGCCAAGAATGCAGCAAACACAATAATCTTATTACCTTTACACAATAGCTGTATTCAACTTAATCCCATGAAAGCTGGAAGGAATTAACCTGAAGTATTTAAATGGTCTTTTCTCTGAGGTCGTTCCCACACAGAGATTTCCAACTGGATGAGTTTTCAAGTAGAGGCAGAGCATGATGGATATTGATTGGTTGCTAGTGCTGTAGAAGCCATTTTTTTTCTGATTCATAACGTCTTGTCTTCCACTGAGGTGTCTCATGTCTGAATTTCCCTGTACAATATTCCTTTGATAAAGACAAAAGCAGCAAGTTGGCTGTTTGGGCTATGCCGTGAAAACCAGGACAAGATTCTTGATTATTATGTCTCTGCTTCGCTCAGCCCAAGGGTAAGCTTCAATTAGCTGTCACTGAGTGTGAGTGGATAGACTGATATTCTCCAAAGCGCTGCCAATAGTCAGAACAGACTTATTCATAACCTCCATGTGAGTCAACGCCCACACATTGTTGCACTTCTCCATAGTTATGTTATTACCGCTGGGGCTATAGGTCTGGAATCGATGACAGAAAATGAGATGGGAATCAAGGGAAAGAGTAAGGCTTGTCGAGCGTTGTCGGAGCATATTCATACAGTAAGAAGTTAGAAACACACATGCGGAACACACAAGCTTACACAGAGCCTAGATGGAACCAGGATTGAGTGTTCATATCAGGATGACAAATGGAAACTGACAGCAACTGCGCCTGTTATATTATGTTTAATGACTTTACTGACTCTGCATGGTTGTTCATCAGGGTACTATTTCAGACATGACATCAGGTGCTGTTTATCTTGTGACAGAAGCAAAAGAAGCGTACATTTGGGATTGCTTCAAATAATTTGCCACATCAAAAAATATGTTAAAATAATTTTGCTGCCTCTTCATACGCTCCTCTTTCTACCATTCTGTTGTGGAACAATTTCAAGACAATGACGGGTGATGTTTCATGTAAGAGTTACTTCTTTGTTCACATTTCTGTGGGAAAATTACATTGCGCTACGTTAAAAGACCATGTCTTTTGTATATGTAGCTTAGTGGTGATCACATTCAAAATGAGAAGAAAATAGCAAAAGTTAACAAATGGAGTCAGGGGAAGCAGACAATTTGAGGTTTTTTTTTTTTAACATTGCGAGAAGATGGAGGAAATCTTGTGACGAGAAAATATGCATGTAACCAACTGGCTTTTAACTTTTTTACTGCATTATATATAGGTTATTGAAAATAAAGAGTAGGATTGTTGTAAACACTTCTCTCCTCAGTGTTGCTGAAATAACTCTTGTTTAAAAAAAAAAAAAAAACATTGCACTTAATCCTTCCTGAAAGTAGTCTTCCCTCTAAGTTCATTTGGAAATAGATCCGCTACTGACTATGAAGTAGTGTAATGATTTATATCAAGCGTGTGATGCATTTTGATATGTACCAATAATAACAATAACACACAAAGGAAATTGGATTACACATCTTTCACTCTGCCCTGCATTTGTGGCTGTGGAAGGGAACAAGGCATATGATTGCTGGCATATCAGCTGTAAATACGAAGAAAGCTGAGTGAAAATTCACATAATTTCCCATGAGCCATGTCCTTGTGAAGTGTGTTTGGTACACATCTATGTCTTGGGGAACAAAAACCTAATAGCTGGATTATGTTATTTACTACTGCCTCCAATATTTTTCTGTCCTACAACACCAATGCATTGATTCGTACGGACAGAGGCAGGCAGTGCACTCAAATCCCACCCACACATCCACAGACATACATATAAACACATGTACAACTCAACACACAAAATGACACCAAAATGCAGGAAGCAGACACAGCAGCTGCCAAGAATTTTTTCCCCTCCTTCTGGATTTCTGTACAGTACGTGCCTCAAATTTCAAGCGTTAACTAAAAGTGTGCCAGGCAGAGTAAGTGCAATGCGGTGCACGCAGGAGGGTGGTCACTCAGACACAGACATAAAAACAGGCAAACATCTGAGAGGTTGGAGACACACAAGTCTTTATGCACACGAGCAAGGTTGTGCAACAGAAAGGGAAAAAAAAAAAACCCACAAATCCGCATATGCACAGATCAGACGAACAGACTCCGAGACACAATGATCAGGCTGTGTGAAATAAATCTCCTCAAAGGCGTGTGTCAGCCAATGATGGGGGACCATTGTGATGTCTGAGTAATAATTCTTTTAACACGCCTTGTTTCACAGTCTGACTGTAATCAAACAAGAGACTGTAGATCCCCCTAGCTATAGGGCTCAGTGTAACCATAATCACCACCTCTCTCTCTCTCTCTCTCTCTCTCTCTCTCTTTTTATGTAAATCAACTCTTTATGACGTTCTAAATCATTACCTCAGGTTGGCTGATGTTCAGATACTTGAATCTTGTCAGTCGATACCATTAAAATACACTACATACAGCCTTTTATCTTCAGCAGTGGAGACATTGCAAGGGAAGAGATTACTAGCATTTTGGGATTATGAGAAAACATTATGTTCATGTGTATTTGGGAATACAGGCGTGAAACAGCCTTTCTTATCTGGACCTAGCTAATGTTTTACTCTGGAGAAATAGCAAAGATTGTGATCAGATTTCAGAGAAAACAGGTGAATTTTCTCACCTCAAGTACGGAATGGTTGCTCTAAATACTCCATGGTTAAGCTCATACCACAATGTGACACTTTATTCATCATGAATAGGACTATAAATCATGATTATCAAGTAGATATTGTTAACCCTAAGTTTTAACGCACAGAAGCGGACACTTGAGATATGAAAAAAAAAAAAAATGAATATAGTAGTCCTTGCAAATTCGCAGTTCGACTTTCATGGACTTGTTCTTTTTTTTTTTTTCAGCATAAGATTGTACATGAAACACGATTGTCAACTTTAATATTACTCATGTATTTGGGATGGTATGGGATATAATGTTAACAACAAAAAATATTTCTGACAGGTGTTGCCATTTTGCGCTGGGAAATGTGGTAAAGAAGTGAAAAAGAGAGTCCAGGCAGGATGGAGTGGATGGAGAAAAGTTTCAGGAGTGATTTGTGAC
>JARVGQ010001777.1:33204322-33217041 GCA_031762355.1 Hypsolebias martinsi | reverse complement strand
GTGTGTGTGTGTGTGTGTGTGTGTGTGTGTGTGTGTGTGTGTGTGTGTGTGTGTGTGTGTGTGTGTGTGTGTATTCAGTTCACTGGTATCGTGTCTTGGTCTCGGGATGTCCTTATGGTGTGTGTTCTGCCTTCTGTCCTGTGTCCTGTGAGTACGCTGCCCTGTCAGCTTTTGTTTTGTTTTTGTAAATAAAAATTTAGATTTTTCACGTGCCTCCTGTCATCCTCCTGCAATTGGGTTCAACACTCCTGATGGCTGAACGCTACAATGTTAGTGCCAGATCATCAGACCTTTCATGGTTCCTGTTTATCCAGCCATCTAGATTCTTGTTCACGTCATGTTTGATGATCTCATCTCGACCTCACGCCTGTCTTTTGGATTCCCCATTTTTGCCTGTTCTGTTCTGGATTGGCCTCTCTGACCACATTACCAACATCCTCTTCTGACCCTACGATGTATTACCCCTTTTGGAATGACTATTGGAACTCTGCTTCCCTGTGGATGACCCCTGCCTGTGTTTCTGGACCTTGTTCTTTGGATTCCTCCTCTCTAACACCATTCTGCTTCGCAGCTGCGCTTCACCGAGTGACGGTGACATCATCCTGCCCAGCTCCAGCTGGTGGCCCCCACCTCACCTGCTTGTGAAATTCTTGATAGGTAGTTCTCTCCCCCCTAATCGTGAGGACTTATCTCCACAGCTGTATCCTAACTCTCTCCATCAGCTGTATATCAAATCTATTTTTGTTTTCTCACTCTTGTTGTCTGACTGATATTGAATCCAAAATCTTGACTCCTGACATCAGTACATTGCTCCCATTTGTAACACAGTGTCAAAAAGTTAGTGGGTTACACATTGCAAAAACGCCATGCTGCACTGGAGGAGCCATCAAGAAGAGAGATTAAATGTAAACATTGAGCAAAACAAGCATGTTAGACAATACATGTAATTGGTTTTGATTGCAAAACTACTTCATAATCACACATGAAAACATGTATAGCATCCATATTTACTTCCTTAAACATAGTGCGCTGCCTGTGACATCACATTCTATTCTGTGCATGCGGGTCACCTCAGAACTGTAAACAGTTCACAGTGGAGTCTGACGGAGATCACATTTTAATGTATTTTAAATCACTTTATAATTTTGCTTTTTTTTATTTAATTTTTTTCAATTACTTTTTTTTTTTTTTAAGAATGTCTTCAATAGAAAAATACAGAAGAATGCAAAAAGTCTACAGGTTCTAAAATGTAGAATCTCTTGCTAGAAGTTCAAAAGTAAAAACTTGTCTACCTTTCAGATAAAAAACAACCAACAAACAAAAACATTTTAATAAAAAGTAAAAGTTCAAGAATAGATTTTTCAGCAGCAGGACTATGGAGTTACTGCTCATCATCGTCACTGTCTTCTTGTCTCAGCTCATCCTGCTGTCCCTTCCCACTAACAAGGCTCTGTCAGGCGAAGGGCAGTCCACATGGAGCATCATGCAGCTGAATAAACCTAAGCTTATTGATGTGGTGAGGAAATCGTGTTTTACCAGGCCTATTGGGAAGATGACTGTGGAAAGCATCACTGGATTAGAGGTGGCAGAGGTTCATGTGAGTGAGAAATGAAATCCAATTTTTTTTCCCATTGAGAGTCTGACTATGAGGAATATTCTAAGCTAAGAGCAACTATAAATGCACTGTGAGTATATAAAATAATTCATTGTGAAGATGAAAGGCAGGTGTCCTCTCATCATTTTGTACCTTTCTGAAGCATAATTCAAGGTTCAAGTCCTTCTGATTAAAGGGCTAAAAAAATCAATTTGTGTAAAGGGTTAAGAAGCTTATTTACTTGGAGTTTCAAGGGCATGCCCCAGAATCTGTTTCATTTCCTCTGCAGTGCATCAGCATATCTTTGTGTCTCACAAGGATAAGAAAAATGGATGCTAAAAGAAACAGGAGACAAAGCAGAAAAGCAGAAGTTCTTGGAAAGATCTCATGATGGTGACGGGCTTGCAATTCTAAACCTCTTCACGTTGGAATTCAATCACTACAAAACTCTGACCTCTCTGAGGATAACAGAAAAGAGAGAGCGTATTTTCTTTACTTCTCAGTCACATTATTATTTGACCAATTAAAGTACAGCAACTCCTTTGGGTTTCCAGACGGTGAGCTACAGAGATGGAGGTGGGTGAATGTTGGGTTGACCCATGAAAAAGGGGTGAATCTTTGAGCTAAAGGGTAGATTAGTGAAGCTGCAGAAAAACTCTGCTAAATGTACTCATTTATCTCTTCTCCATCTTAACCTCACCTAACTCACCAGTCTGTGGTGTCAAGTGCAGTCGGGTTTTTTGATTCACAATAGCTTTGGTGAAAAGATATTTCTTGTACAGTATTTTTTGTCTCATTTTTACAGCCTGTGTCCTGGTTTGTTTATGGTATTCTGCCCTTTTCATTCCTCTATACATACCAAGTCATGGTTTTCAAAAGATCACAACTAGTTACAATGGTGGGTCATTTCACCCTCTGTTCATTTATACTTTCAGATTTTCAGGACTTTTCTACTAGACCCATGTAGTTTTCCTGCTTTTATGTAAGCAATAGTTAAATCAGTGTCTAACTGTGTTGCAACTATTGACGACTAATTGCGAACAGCATTCAGAGGGAGTGTCCAAAACCTTTTGACATATCTGTGGGGGTTCTCCTTGCATGATCCACAAAAACTCATAGTTTTGTTTTTAAAACAGTGGAAGAATTGTCAGACATTTTGAACCCTTCTCAATTTCAGAACACTAGAGCTTTATGTTTTTGTGAATTGCCACATTTATTGTTGACTTCTTCATGAAAATATGCATATGTTTGTAACTTGATACCATATGCATTTGTAATATCAAATGTTCCTTTTAGTGTTTGAACAAAAAAACAAATCTTAGTTGTTAAGCAGCAATGAAGAATTCCACTGCAGCTTCACAAGTTGTTTCCTTCTTGTGACACATTTGTTACCATTAAACAGCTGTGCCACCCCCGTCAAACTCCCCACCTTGTCCTGGCACAAGCTGAGTGATTCATGCCACATGGAGTAAACCTCTCTGTATCATGATCGGTGTCACATTTGAACTCAAATACAGGCAGAACTTTGAGAATTCAGGAATAAAGAAAACATCATTTATTCAAACAACACAAAAAAACAGCTGACGTGACCGCAAAACTTACATTATTAAGAAGAGGTGACACGAAGGGAGAATGAACAGGACGCCAAAGAGGACAATCCACGGACAGGGAAACAACAAGGAAACACAAAACAAAAAGAGACACCAACAAAGGGATGAACACAAACACCTGGGGAAGGACAAGAGGAGGCAGAGGCAGGAGCCGATTACACTGAGGAGAAACACTGAGGAGGGCAGGACAGATGACACAAATCACACACAGATCCTCTCACTCTGTTTCTCTTGATAAGTGAAAAATGTGCTGAAAATGATGGTGATGTATTGCATCCGACTGAGCATTAACACATCTGATGCCCCAGCTGTCTAGGGATGCATCACTGTATTAATTAATAGCATACACTTTGTTCATTTTCTCCAAATCTTGTGCATTTATACATACTCATCTGTGTGTTGAAGCGGACGCTGCATGCAGAAAAAACACCACGGACCCAACTTTTGTTGTTAGTGAAACATGGAGTACAGTATTTAATGATCTTAATCCCTGATTCGAATACTGTAAACGGTTTTTAAATGTTTTCTGTCTTGAGATTTGTTTGTATAACAGCAAATGTCCATTTATAATCACCCATCCATCCATTTTCTTTACCCTCTTAGTCCTTTCTGAGTGACAGGGCACACCTGTCAGGTCACAGTTCATCACAGGAACAAAACAAATTACGACAAACATCCATTCGCAGTCTGACTCCAAGTGGCAATTTAGAGTTAATAATTGACCTATCATGCAGGATTTTAGTCGGTGAGAGGAAACCGGAGTACCCAGGACAAGCCCATTCGTGCCAGGCCTCAGGTTGGAGGTGAACCTGCACCCTAACTTGTAAGGTGACAGTGCTAACCTGTTCCACCATGTTTCCCCAGTTCTAATCATGTTGAGATTAAAAATGAATAATAATGATTAAAAAAGGTCAGAATTTGCCTATCTTCAGTACTAAAGTGAACTCCAGAAGATTAAATGATAAACACAGACTGCCAAGATGGGCACCAAGCAGGACAACATGAGTACCATGTCAGTAGAGAAATGTGCATGACCTAAAATAAAGTTTTGTAGATCCTGCAAACAAAAACAGGCCAGGATAAAAAAAAAAAAATATTAATCAAATGACTTGCTGGTCTCAAGCACTCACATCTTAAATAGAGGATATTGTGCTTTTGAGCCACCATCTAGTCTCCAAACATTTGCAGCCATGTGAGATACTGGTTTAACAATTTTTACCAAACCCAGGTTTTGCTAGTGGTACTTGACAGTTTGTGAACCCTTTTCAAATTTATGTATTTTTGCTTAAATATGACCTAAAACATCAGATTTTTACACAAGTCCTAAAAGTAGATAAAGAGAACCCAGTTAAACAAATGAGACAAAATATTATACTTGGTCATTTTTTAATGTTTACATTTCCAGTAACTGTTGATCAGTCCTTCACACCTGCTTGAAGGAATTGTATCCATTCCTCCGTACAGAACAGCTTTAACTCTGGTGTTGGTGGTTTCCTCACATTTACTGCTACTTCAGGTCCTTCCACAACATCTGGATTAGACTGAAGTTAGGACTTTGACTTGGTCATTCCAAACCATGAACTTTATTCTTCTTGAACCATTCTTTGGTAGAACCACTTGTGTGCTAAGAGTCATTGTGTTGCTGCATGACCCACCTTCTCTTGAGATTTTACTTCATGGACAGATGTTCTGACATTTTCCTTTAGAATTCTTTGCTATAATTCAGAATTCATTGTTCCATCAATGGCGGCCCAGATGCAGCAAAACAGGCCCAAACCACGATACTACCACCACCATGTTTCACAACTGGGATAAAGTTCTTATGCAGGAATGCAGAGTTTTTCTTTCTCCAAACAAAACTCTTTTCATTTAAACTAAAAAGTTATATTCTGGTCTCATCTGTCCATGAAACATTCTTCCAACAGTCTTCTGTCTTGTTCACGTGATCGTTGTCAAACTGCAGATGAGCAGCCATGTTCTTTTTGGAGAGCAGTGACTTCCTCCTTCAACCTGCCGTGCACACCATTGTTGTTCAGTGTCTCCTGATGGTAGACTCATGAACATCAACATCTGTCAATGTGAGAGAGACCTTCAGTTGTTTAGATGTTACCCTGGGGTCCTTTGTGACCTCGCTGTCTATTCCACACCTTGTTCTTGGAGGGATGGTCCACCACTCCTGGGGAGGGTAACGATGGTCTTGAACTTCATCCCTTTGTACACAATCTGTCTGACAGTGGATTGGTGGAGTCCAAACTCTTTACAGATGTTTAGTAACATTTTCCAGCCTGATGAGCATCAACAACTCTTTTTCTGAGCTCCTCAGACACCTCCTTTGTTCCTGCCATGATCCACTTCCACAAACATGTTGTGAAGATCAGACATGTTCTTTAAATCAAAGAAGGTGCTCACTCCTGACCATCATCACACTGATTGGAAACACCTGACTCTAATATTAACAGCAAATCCTAGAGGTTCACCTACTTTTACCACTTACAAATATAAAATACTGGCTCATTTTCCTCAGTACAGGTAGTCCTCGACTTATGAACGGGTTCCGTACCTACAAACCGTTCATAACTCGATTTTGCTGTAAGTCGGAACTCATTACACGTGACGCCGCACCCGTTCGTAAATCTGGATTTTTTTTGCCGTAAGTCGAGGAAATACATGTAAAATGTATGCTAACGCTGCGCCGCACACCCGTTCTTAAGTCCGAGTTGCCGTAAGTCGAGGATTACCTGTACATAAATGACCAAATATAATATTATAGTCTCATTTGTTTAACTGGGTTCTCTTGATCTACTTTTAGGACTTGAGTGAAAATCTGATGATGTTTTACGTCATATTGATGCAGAAATATATAAAATTCTAAAGGATTTACGAACGTTCAAGCTTCTCTCCACAAAAGTTATTTAATCCGAACCTTATTGTGTAAAAACCTTGTTGTAGTGGCGTGGCGGTGAAACCTAATTGGTCATCAGAGCTTCGAACGTTCTTCTTAATCTACACACCAGTCGGGCCTCGCAGGTATGAACCTGCCAGTGCACCTGAACTTCACTGGTGCTTCAGGGATGTGCTGCAGCAACCAGTGAGGGCAGAGAGGACGAGGACGGGACCAGGCAACGAAGCAATGAAGTCTAAAGGTGTTTCCATGACTCAGCTGACAAATGAAATGATGCACAATTTGAGAAAACCCTCCTCTGCTTTGTGTTTTTCATCTCACGTCAGACGTGAACAAACATTTCCAGCTTTCAGACGTGCCAGTGAAGTGTTTGTGTAGCTGTGGCGGCCTCAGAGTCACAGGAGCCGGCCCACCAGCGCTGGCACACAATGAAACCTCTGGCTCTGGAAAAGAGAGCCTCTAAAATATAAATGAGGAAATCTACACCTGTTTCCAAGTAACCGAGGCAGGTATTATGAACTGTGACGAACGCCAGTGTGTGTGTGTGCCTGCGTGCACGAGCAACACGACGGCCGGGCTTTACCTGCAGGCGCTGTGAGGGGACGGCCGTAGCTGCCGACTCCACCGCCTTGGATGAAACGGACCTAACCTGATCAGGAGAAGGAGTGATGATCAAATTTAGGCCTCGGCTCTGAGCACTGTCCAGGTACCTATCGTCTGCCGGGGGGCGGTTTCTGATGGAACCAGGTCTGCTGAGGCCCAACTGAGCTGAAGCTGGAAGTGGAGACTTGGTGGAGGGTGGTCCACTGAAGCAAAAAGACGTGTTTCTGTAGCGTTTGGCGTCTGTTGGTGCAACAATGAATCCAGTGTGGAAGGTTTATAAAAGCAAGGTGATGAAGACTCTAAACCCTGAGTATGAGGAGGACACGGCTGAGGAGGTACAGATCCCAAACCTTCTGTTTCCTGAAGATGAGTCTTGCTGTATTTTATCCCAATTATAGATCAACTTGAAAGGTGTTTATTGTAGTCTCCTTCTTCAGCATCTTATCAGGTAGAAAACTTGTTCTGAAATGCTTCATAAATTATTTCTGTACAGTACTTAGTTACATCTCACTTGAGGACAAGTTTATACTTTTAAGTCACTCCCAGTTTGAGGCTTGTTCTCCTTCTTAGACGTCCGAGGCCAGTAGAATAAATAAATCAAAATAGGTTACACTGCATTTCTTTTATCTTCTTTGAATCATCAGTTCACTCTTGCTGTCACCACTTCATCCTGTGATGTTCTCCAGAAGTCTCCTGTGCAAAACTTTCATCCATTTAGCCAATGACAGTTTAACCACGCCTCAACTCCCAGAACTGTTTAATTTATAACAGAGTAATGCTCGTGGCGGAGACATTTAGTCGAAATAAACTGTGCCTGTGAAATTTGTGGCCTCGCTGCAGTAACTTTGCTTTCTGTAGGAACTGGTACCAGGGAAACAGACAGCGTGCTGTTGACCCACATATCTGCAGAGATGAGAAATTTGATCCGGCCCAGGAGCTGAGCGAACAGATTAGTTCGTCTTCCAGTGACTGATTGACAGCGGATGAGACAGATAGCCAACTCCTCAGGGCGTCCTCAGATCAGCCAGCTGACATCTGCAACCTGTTCGCACAAGAAAAGACACAAACTCTGCTATTAATTCTGCCTGTTTGGAGAGAAATAAAATATGCAACAAGATTCTGTTGCTTGAGCTGTTTAGGTGGACTTTAAAGCACATTATGTGCATTTTATTGTAATTTGTATGTTAAAAATAGTTGACTTACCATGCAAAGTTTTATTAAGAGAAATAAAATCATCATATAACTATATTTCCACTTCTTTGCTCAAGAAAAAGTCTTACATTTAATTCTAGAAGAGCATTTCTTGGCGTCTGCTTCCTAAGGCTTACAGCTTGTAGTACCACGTTTTAAACGCTGGATGGCGACATTTGTGCACAAACCCTTTGAAGCGGGTCTGAAGCACAATCATCATTTTTGCTGCTGTTGCAGGTCACAGAAGGGGAGATTGACATGAGTCCAATGCAGGATTATGAAGGGCCCAACACTGTGAGCCAACTGGCCAAAAAGGTATGCAAACATAGAAAATGTGCGACAATTTATGTCCAGAAAATTACACGTTGTCGTAACAGAACCAAAGCGCAAACATTATGACACATCTGCTTATTAAATACTGCAATACTTTCTGCCTCATAGGAAATTAAATCAAAGTTCACTGCCTTCTGAAAGCATTAAAACCCACCACTGTTCTTTGAAAACGCCTACAAGCAGCCGTGATTTGACCTTTGACCCCGAGTTTGGGTGTGGCTGTTTGCAGGTGCAGGGGGCCGGGGCTAAAAGCTGGAACAGACTGTCATCTCTTTTCAACAAAGAAGATGAGCACCAGCTTCTAGAGGAGACCGAGAGCCCGCCGGTGGCTGATCAGTGAGTGAAAACGCGCCTCACGTCTGACTTTTTACTTCCTCGTTAGATTTTGCTGACAGGTTGGAAAGTATTTTTTTTTTATTTATTTGGCAGCTTTTTACATGGAGCACTGTTTTTAATTTAGGGAAATGTCAAATTATATAAAAATTACACCATGAAGGCCTTGCAAATCTTAATGTATGGATCCATTTTTTCCCCTAATGAACCAATAATTCCACGTTTCGTAAGCAATAGTTTTGCTAGCAATACATAATACAGCCCAGTATGAACAGTTACTCACCTGGAGTAACTCCAGCGTGCTGGAACGTCTCTGACTGATGAAGCCCTCTGGAGTGAGGGTGAAACGTTTCTACTAAAAAGAAACTGTCCAGATGACCTGATTGAGAGTTTTCAGAGTTACTCACCTGGTTTGTATCTCTTACCCACTGTGTATTCACTGGACACTCACCTGGTGCCTTTGTACGAGATACCAGTAAAATGTCAATTCATAACAATGTTTAAGGTTTTTTTTAAGTACCAGATATGGGACAAGTAAATACACAATACGTACCCCCTGAATACCATTTACTTGCCCAGTACATACCTTGTAAGTACCAGGCATGTAACCTGTACTTACTCTGTATGTACCCTGTGAGAACCACATACATAACTTGTATCAGGTCAGTAACCAGAATGTGGCAGTACTTACTCGTTAAGCACCATGTCATAACCTGTTATGTACCCTGAATGTACCAGGTAAGTACCATTTATGTACCATGTAAATACTCTGTAAGAACCAGATGCAAAACCTGTTAGTACAGAGTAATACAGTTTGGTACATACCAGGTATGCAAGAAGTACATAATGATTACATACCCCGTGAATACCAGTCACCTGGCTGATATTTACTTTGTAAGTAACCAGAAAGTACTTAATATATATCCAGTACTTACCTGGCACCTAACATGTAAGTACACAGTAAGTACCGGGTCACTAGCCAGAACGTAAGCAGTACTTACTCTGTAAGCACCATGTAATAATCTGTTATGTACTCTGTAAGTACCAGTTAAGTATCATTTATGTGACATGTATTACTTGGTAATACTCTGTAAGAACCAGATGCAAAACCTGTTAGTACAGAGTAATACAGTTTGGTAGGCACCATGTGTGTAACAAGTACGTACTTATTACTAAGTAGTGCCCAGTGAATACCTGTGATCTGGCTGGTATTCATTATGTAAGTATCAGGAAAGTACTTAATATATACCCAGTACTTACCTGGCACCTAACATGTAAGTACCCTGCTGAGTCAGTAACCAGAAAGTAAGCAGTACTTACTTGGTAAGCACCATGCAATAATCTGTTATGTACCCTGTAAGTACCAGGTAAATATCATTTATGTGACATGTACTGATTTAGTATGTACCCTGTGTGAGTACTCGTTAAGTACCAGATAAGTACTAGATGTACACCCTGTATATACTGGCTGTATTAGTATTACTACTGTTGCTACAGGACTAATAAATTAAAGACCAACAGGGATATTTTACAGTTTAATTTAGCTAAATATAAAAATCTAAATTTTCTCATTATGCACTTCTTGGAAAGTATTTTACTGCCCAGTCAAAGTGTTTTTCTTTATATTACTTAATTTAAAAAGAGTATATTTAGAACATGCAGTTATGCTAATCACAAAAGCTGTCAGTGCAGGATTTTACTGCCTGCTTAGAATTACAGATTATCTGCAGGCATTTTTAAATTCAAATGATTGAAATAATCTACTCTTCATTCTGATTACGTTGGTCAAAGTGCAACAGAAATCCAGGGCACCCACCACTTTATTTATTTATTTATTTTTTTTATTCTCAGTCCTCTCGCAGCGAAACCAGAAGAACCCCCTCAACCCAGCAGACGCTCAGGATTCTGGGATAGCTTTGCAGCCAACTGGGCCGCCAAGAAACAGGCCGAAGCTGCCGCAGCTGCAGGAAACGAGGGGGCAGCGGAGCAGGCTGAGGTGGGGGGGACAGAGGCTGGTGGAGGGGAGGAACAGCACGACGGGCAGAACAGCCAGGGGGAGGCCACCGAAGGAGGGAGCAGCGGAAACAACAGGTTCTCCAAGTACGTATCTCTGGGTGGAGGCAGCGAGGACCCGGCCTTCAAGTGGAACTTTGTTACCAGCAAACTGGCGGAGCTGAAGACCAAGAGCATGACGAAGACCAACTAGTGACGCGTGGAGAAACTTCACAGAACATGAAGGGCATAAACAAATGTTGATTGAAGTGTGTTTTACAAAAAGGGTTAAAAAAATACCTGCATAAAAGACGGTTGCGGTAAAATCATTAAACCATGACAAAAGGCCTGGATACGTTTCAAGAAATGGGTTAATCTGTGTCTTAGGAAAAAAACTGGATTAACGGATTAAAGGCAGTGATATCTGGATTAGGTGAGGATTAGCTCAATTAACTTGTTCAGCAATTAGGGGATTAGGGTTTGAACGCTCTGCGGAGTGGTGAAACCTTTACACAATCATGCCGTTAGAAAATAAAGAAAATGATTTGAAACGTTTTAACTCGTGTGTTTGAGTTCGTGTCGGACGCGATGATTTTCTGATTGTGACGGAGACTAAGATGTGCAATGTGTGGACATTTGATTGTGATAAGTCATTTCAGTTCCTTCTCTTTTGCTTTTTGACTTGTATGCTCATTTTCTTGTTCTGTTCTAATAAAACATACTAAAGACTTGCTTAAAAAGTTTGGAAGAGCAATAAAAATGTAATAAATCTTCCTTTATGGGTCAAAAAAAAAAGCAACATTCTTTTATTATTTTTATTTCGTCTGAGTAAAAACTTAAGGTAGAAAAACGGCAAACACTTAGTGTCTGTTAAGCTCTGAATTTTTTCCAATTGTTTAAAAATAATCTGGCACTAGCTCACATTATCAGATAATCTCGTAAATTTAGAACACATTCATTCACAGTAAATGACATCGGGTCATGCTGTACATTTAGTGGAATTGTTTTATCTTAATTTGCTCTGTTTTGAGTCTATGACTTCTGAATTTATGTTTTATGTGATTTGTGTGATTAATAGAATATGTTGCACATTTTCATTCAATATTTAAATATTTGTTGCTTTGATTCCAGCTCAGAGAAAACGCGGAAATGCAGCCATTGACATTGCATCAATTATGTGTGAAGGGGACATGTCCCCCTCACGTTTAAAAAATGTTCATTTGAACCCCCCCGACCTCGACATTTACCATGAAACATTAGTTCACTCAGCACCATTTCTATTTTTCGTGAACAAATCCATTCCATACTCAAACCAATCAAAATACAAACCACCAAAAGTCCACTCCAGGTTTTCCTGGTTACCGACAACTCTCTGCAGCTTCAGTGTTTGTCCTCTGGGTCTCTTGCCTTGGCAGGGCGCTCACAGGGGGAGGAGGGGAAGACACCTCAGTGTTGCACGCTAGCTTACCGCTACGTAAGCGCGGGCAGTTGCAGACCGAGGTGGTTATGATTCTTGAGAGAAGTGGAGCGCTACGTCTGGAGCATCTTCGCTAACGTCTGTGTTCCGCATAGCTAGCTTAGTGCCATGCTGTGCGTGACGCTGTAAGACGCTGTAAGTGTAAGGCGCTGTGTGTTAAGGTGCATTAAAGTTTACATTTCTTTAAGACCCCACACCTTATTGTCCTCCAGCTTGGTGAAAATCATCCTTTAGATGAGTAGTGTTGAACACAAGTAAAAAAAGGCTAGTAGCAATGTTGTTTTTTAAAAAAATTATCTTTAAACACAAATAGCGCCGACCTGATGTTGTTGAAATGTCTTTAGAACCCCACAGTTAAATTTCCACAAACTTGGTGAGAAACATGCTATAAATGTGTGGAACTAAAGGAAGAAAATCTATTTGAAATGTGGCTTTTGTGCATTATTTGCCTTTAAACAGGGGTCATACACAACAGCGTAATACAGCAGCTGTAAAGGTTGTTGTAATGCAGCACTCTGGATTTGAGCGAGCGTAAGGTTTCTGAATGGAAGGCTTTACCGCAGTTGTTGAAATTTGGCCTGTCACGATAACAAATTTTGCTGGATGATTAATTGTCTCAGAAATTATTGTGATAAACGATAATATCGTTTGAAATTTGACAATACAGTAATTAGTTATTAGTGT
>JARVGQ010001777.1:32784554-32798258 GCA_031762355.1 Hypsolebias martinsi | reverse complement strand
GTGACACATCCTTTTGATGACCTGCTGCACTTCTCTTCTCTACAATTTAAATTTAAATACTGTAACATTACTGCAACATGCTGCATGGTTTGTTTATTTAAAATGTTACAGTATATAAATTTAAATAGTTTATTTAAAGAGGGAGATTGGGAGTGACAAATGATGAGTGTGATTACAGCCTGACACATGACGTGACAAAGTTTACTGAACTTGAACTTGGACTATAGTATCCCTTCATTGCAGATTTTCACTTATCATGGGTGGGCGTGGTCCCAGACACCCGTGATTAACGACAAACTACTGTACTGAGTGTGAAAGTTTACCTGTGTCTCTTACTAATTGTTAATAAGCATGTTTTGTGTTTTCAGTCTTTAGTATTAAGTAATATGTTCTATTATTTTGATTAGAGTACTATAAATTGAATAAAATGCAAATAATAAAATGCCGCCCTTAAGTTGTTCTGCCCATGACCATCCACACTCCAGACCCCATGCTCTATACCCTCAGCGTGTGCTCAGTCTTGGCCCCGATCACACTGGGGCACATGGGAGATTAACTGGGCTGGCTTACCCACTCTGCAGGTTCCCCGACTCCCCTCCACTCATCCTGGCCCAATCTGTCAGCTAACCTCCTGCTCTGCCGAGCCATGGCAGCAGGGCATCACAAGCCCGACCTGCCTTCATTACGCCTGCCAGATGGGCTGAGAATTAGATTCGAGCTCCCACTATGGAGGGAGAGAGTGGAGAGAGATTGAAGAGGTAGGAAAGCAGAGACGGGAGGGAGGAAAGTGGGGGGGGGGGGTGTTGTTGTTTTCATTCATGTTGCAAGTTATTACATTTTAATGCAACACCCCTGGGACCTGGCAGCATTAAATGCCTGTTCTTGAATAATCAACACTAACTTCAAGCAAATGCTGGGGAGAAATGAAATTAGCGAGCACAGCAATTTGGCATAGTGATTATCGGCTCCTCTGAGGCACTTCCTGATGATTTAAGAATGCTAACATTTAAGCAAGTCAGATCTCATTACTCTTCAAGGTTAAATTGAGCTGTGTCGGAGGGGAGGCAGATGCCTGATTGGAAGTAGTGCTTCCTTGTCTCTCTTCATCGCTCTTTGTTCATACTAATGTGTCTCACTTTAGTAGCAACTCACTGAAAGCAGAAAAGAGTCGCACCTAAAATCTGTCAGACCCCAACGACACCTTTTTGTCAACTCAATTAGATCTACAATACTGACTTTTGGGAGTGTAATTCATCTTTTTCCAAGGAACATACCATGCTAATGCCTTAGTACTACTCTGACGGCCGATGTGCAACAAATACCTTTGAAATTCATGTATGATTGGGCTTGAATGGGCAACACAGAACAGGGCACCCTTTGAATGCGCACCAGAAAAAGGGAAGTGTTTATTACTTTTACGGCGGGGCAGTAAATGTGCCTTTATACTGTCTTTTTCCTGCAATTCTCACTCATTCTAGGGAGGCAGAAACAATTTTCAAAGCAATTTCAGCCCTGGCATCTTCTGGTCCAGTGTTTACCTCAGTCACCCATACACATCTGTTCTCTGCACAAGCTTGATCCAATTAGGTGACACCAGACAAAGGCTTACTCTTCAACAAGCCTAGCGCAGCGCCAGGGCCCCAGAACAATACGGAAGTGTTTTTTCTTCCATTACAGGGCGTCAGATCCTCTTAAAGGTGTTTACCTGCTTCGTATGTGTCAGCCACTGTTTCCAAAAGGGGGTTTCAGCCGGGGGGTTGAAAGGTGATGAGGATAATGATGTGATTGGAAGCACCGTGGCTGATGCAGATGCTCTTCACCCTACACCGCACCCCTGAAAGTTGAGAGACAGATGGGTTGGACTGTTATCCTCCTGTTCTGTATTCCAATGAAATCAAACCATGTTTCACTGCAGTGATTATTTACAGCAAAGCGGCGGTAACAAAGCTACCTTAGGGAATATGTGTATTTGTTTTTCCAAGCTGTTGTTTTCTTATGCAGGGGGGAAATCATTGCAAGTCAAATGTAATCATTCCACTGCAGGGTTATGCTCTGTCTTGAATAATAATAATATTAGTTTGGTCCCTGGTATTGCTTGTCATTTTTAATTCTGAGACAGAAATAACAGAGCTGATCATAACCAATCACTGTTTTTTATTCTTCTTGTTCATAACAGCTTTATCTTATAGCACATTTTTTAGTTTCTGTCAGTAGCCAAGAAACCTGGTAAGTGCAACGTGAGGCTCTGTTTCCTCCTACTTACATGCTGTTTGCACTGCACTGCATCTGATCTCTCTACATCGCATTTCGTCTGTGATGTGGCCAAAAGGATTTCTGGATTGTAGCAGGGTTACCCCAGGAATGAGGGGGGAAAGCCTCTAAATTATACCCAGGCATTTTCACATGAAACATTCATGCTTAAGTATGATTAGCAGAGATTAAGGTGGGTTTGTTTTGCCTCTTAGAAGGCCCCTTGACAATTTAGAAATGGATTGAGAGCAGCTTTTGCAAGTACAGCCTTTTTAATCCCATGCCAAGAGTTCTCACCCACTTTTGTGGAATTATTTAAATGGAGGTTTTCATGTCAGCTTTGGAGCCATGACCCAGAGGTACGATGGCACAAAACGTCCAAGCTCAAAAAGCCCTTGAAATATCAAGAATGCAACACTGACTTTTTCTTAAACTTTGAATGAGCTAAATTTGCAAAGAGGGAATTGAAAGGCTTTTTAGTAAAAAAAAAAATAGTAGACTAATAAACAATGTGTTGTGTTGGGCTTACAGAATGTGCCTACAGTGGCATCAGTTTTCATTTTTAAGTCTGAGTGCACATATCAAATACTGGTCTGTTATCCCAGCCAGTGATGTGAATCCACCAAGCCATTTTGCACCATGCATCCTATTTCCATATCATCTTTGTATCATGTATATGAGATGGAGCCCTCCCATGTGTGGGATGATGTGAGCCCCAGATAGATTCATTCGTACATAATGATAAAAGATGGGTTTGGACAGAGCTACTTATTTGACAATCATTGGAGTGCCACTGTGATGGATGGCAAGGAGAACTTCCACCCCTTTCTCCTCCCACCCCATAACCATGGCTCCCCCTTCTGATACCCCCTTATTTATTTTCCCTGGCTGAGCTCAAGGTCTCGTCTCAGTTTAAAAGAGAAATATCAAATTGAATTAAAATTGCTCACTCACCCAAAGCAAGGGCCCGTGTGCCCTTAAAAATTGCACATACTATATCCACCCCCTCCCTTTTACGGTAAATTGGTGGTGTGAATTATTCATGCCAGTGGGTCCACAGCATCACTTCATTATGTTAAAGTGTATATGACATATCTGATGGAGACACAAATGCCTTTACATGCTTGCTGTACCAACGCATTTGGAAAGAACGACTGGATCATGTGCTTACAAGCAAGAAATCAGATTTGGAACATTTTACTTGATGAAAGGCAATGAATGGGGAAGCTGTGCTGCTTTGTTGCATCTCTTTGTAATTTCCTGCCACATGTGTGCTGTTCATTTGTAAGATCATCACATGTCAAAGAAAGTGTTCAGCTTTATTCTACTGAAATAACATCAACTAGCTTTTGGATTCCTAAATAATTGTTGCTTTTGAAAATATCTGAGGTGTTTAATAAGAACCACGACTGGGTGCAACTTGAGCTTTTGCTGTACATGACTTTTAATGCAAGGGATATTTATTGCCAATAATTTTGAAAGTATGTGGCACATTGTAGAGCACTTTTGTCAGTTACTAAAGCATGTCGGAAAGTAATCTAAATGAATAGTTTGGCCTGTGAGATTGTTTTCCAAAAGGTTAAATAGGTTAGGTTAGATTATTTTCCAAGTTATTTTAGTTTGAACTATTGAAAAAAGAATGATGGGAATAAATTATTTCATTGCACTCATTTTTACAGATCATTCTGAGATTCACATCAGATTACTTTGCTTAGAAGTTCAGTAGCAGTCATGGTGTTGCTTTGTATTGGCGTGTCTACATATTTCAATTTAAGTCAGTTTATTTATACAGCACCAAGTCACAACAGAAGTTGTCTCAGGGCACTGGACAGAAACGTTCACGTACATTATAAATGACGATTAGTTAAGTTATCTATCTAAGGAAGGAAGGAAGGAGGCTAGCAGATTGCGTTGAGTCTTCATTTCGTCCCAGTCTCCCATCCTGAGCAAGCACAAAGGCAACCGTGGAAAGAAAAAACTCAATCATAACAGGAAGAAACCTCCTGCAGAACCAGGCTGAGGAAAAGTGGCCATCTGCTTCGACCGGCTGGGTTTGAGAGGACAGGAAGGAGAAACGGACCCAGAATGGCAGGTCCAGAATGGAGACAAACAGGTCCCTCACTAGGAGGAAAGACAAAAACAAACAAACAAACAAAAACCAACATGTAAAAATAGAAAAATTACAAATACAAACTATGCATTTTTATTAATTTGGAACTATTAATTTGGTGAAATGAGGTCAACTTGTCCTCCAGCAGTCTTAAGCCTGTAGCAGCATAACTAAGGGATAGGTCAGGAAACCCAATCGGACCCTAACAGGATTGATCAAAAATGAAAGACTTGAGCCTAGTTTTAAAACTGGACAATGTGTCAGCCTCACTGACAGAAACTGGAAGTTGGTTCCACACGAGAGGAGCCTGAAAACTGAAAGCTCTTCCTCCCATTCTGCTTTTGGAAACTCTAGTAACCACAAGTAAACCTGCAGTAAATACTTGTTTTCTCCTAACCATCATAATGATGAAATTTCATCTTTATGCTTTATTGAATGTGCAAACATTACTTTGTGAATGTGATACTGAATGAAAAGCATCAGTTTGTGGCAGAACATACTGTATGTATGATGGTACGGTGTATGATATGCATGCCCACGGGGTCAGCATCATACATTTGCACCACTTTTCAGCCAGCTTTACGTCTTGTTCTTAATGTGCACCAGTGGCTGAAAACAATCTTACTGATTTCCATCCTGTCATACTATCACATCTTACATCTCCTCCACATATCTACTCAGCAGAGTCCTACCAAAAAAGGCCTTCACTCAAACGATATTCTTGATATAAGTTCATTGTGCAATGAGCCAGTTCTGTCTGACAGCTTTTGGTGCACAAAGCCAACAGAACAGAAAAGAGAGGAACAGAAAGAAAAGGTTGAGCAGGGTATGAAAGTATTTCCACTGACAGTTTGTTTTTAACTGGTCTCAGATACGCCCTTTGTGAAGCTCTTCTCGCCTTTTCAGAAACTGCCTGCACGTCTGTAAAGGTGCTGGGCGAGATGAGCACAACTGATACAGTGGTTCCCACACGCTCTGCCGTCTGAAATTTCACAACTGATAGTGGTTACTGACAGAGGAGGCTTGATAAAATCTCACCTGATTAGAGAAAAAAAAAAGAGTGCGAAAAGCAGCAAGAAAGAGCTGCGGCACGGTGAGTAAGAACTAGAGAAGATGGCTGGCTTTACCAGGCCTCTGAGGTCGTGCATGGGTTTCAGTTGACACACTTCTGGCTGGCCCAGTGTGCACCACGCTCTCCAAGAGTGAGTGGGTTGAGTCAAGACTGACAGATCTCAAACCACACAGACATTGCTTCATTGTCTTCATTGCAAATTTGACATATTGTGAGAGATTCTTGTTTTTATTCAGCTTTTTTTTTTATATATATAAACTTTTCAAACTGGTAGAAAAACTTTACATTAATTTACCAAAAAAAAAAGTAGAGACTTAAATGGACTCTGTATATTGTATATGCTTATTTTCTTACATAATTTTGGCCCCACTAAAGGGTTGCATGTGGGTAGAAGCCAAAAGATGAATCCAACCCCACGTAGGCAGAACATCTGGCCTTAAAATAACTCACTTCTTTGGCTCCTGGGAGCTGTTACAATGAAATTGAACTACTGAAAGAGATAACATCACAACTAAACAACTCTTGATGTTGAGAAGAGGAAGAAGGAAGTGAGGCTAGAGATGGCATCCTCCTGTTTGTTCTGTTTTAGAGCAACTCTGCCATGATTACATTGGTAATATCTGATTATCTCTGATTTAATGTGCTCTGTTTGGTTGTTGTCATTCAAGCCGAGGCGGTACGACAGGATGTCTTGGTTTTTATCCAGCAAAGAAAACCGTTTGACTTGCTCATCAACAAACATGAATGTGAACAAGAGGCAACTTGCATGCCTTTCAGTCTGAAACAGACATGTCATAAACTACACAAATGAAAGACAATTTTCCAGTTTGACTTTTTCAACGTTCATTTAACTGACACATGTCAGAAAAGGTCCACCCAGTGCCCCCCTCCTTCTATTAGAGATGCTTGTTAGCAGAGCTGGCACAGGCCCTCATTACAGTGACAGTTCAGTCACAGTCTGTTATACTGACTGGAAGCCTACGCATCTTTTAACTGGCACCAAATATTGGTTTTGCTGATAAATTTAGAAAAGGAAAAAAAGTCACAATTAATAAAGAGAAAAATAAACAGGAGGCTTGTTGGCAGGATGTGGGTGGCTGTCCCATGGGAAATAAATCTCAGGGATGTAGAAATAGTAACAGAATCGCCCAGTAGGGTTTCCACCACCTATACCTGCACAAGCTCTGCTATTCTCCCGATACCTTACAGCTGTAGAGGCACGTCAGCAGGTGGAGTAAGACGGCAAAGTTTTCATTTACCATCTACAGAGATGCCAATCCGAAGGCGCGCCTTTAGGGTAATGTTAGGTCTTTTCATAAGTTACAAAGATGTAATTAGACAAATTAGCTCAGCAGACACTCGGGGTTGCGTTTTAAATGGCAGCATGTTGCCTCGGTTGGTAATTAGCAGGCAGCTTCTGCTGCAGAATCACACGTTGCACCCGAGGCTTTGCATTCGTAACCTGACAACCAGTAGACGCACAGTAATGAAGGCTTATGTCTCCCACTGGATGGGTTTGTCTCTTTTGCCAGCCAGGTCCAGTGTTGGAATTCACACTGAGCCACTGCTCAAATCTCTTGTTTATTTCCGTGTATCATTTTCTTGCAGGTTGAGCGTGGTGTCCTTTCAGCATGGTGATGTATTCAAATCAAACTGATGTGTTTTTGTCTCAGAGGCACAGAATTTCATTTGAGCCAATCACCTTTATGGCTCAATTCATCAGGGCTGTGGTTGACGTGTCCAGGTCTCTTGTTGAGAGTAGCACCCGAGGAGCCGATCAGCCATTTCCATACGCGCTGCTCCTCTCCCACTTTTAATGACTTGCCGATGGGGGATTGTGTATAAGCGCCTGTTTTTTTATTAGCTCAGAATAAATTCCTCTTCTCTCCGACACAAGGCATTCTGTCTGACTTGGATCGAGTGGGCTGAATGCCAATCAGAACAGACCTAACAAAATGCAGATTAACTTGGAATATAATTGATTTGCCTGTTTACTCTATGTGACCAATACCTTTTTTATTTTATTTTTTTTGGTAGAAATATGCCTTAGTTGCAATCTTTTCACTCTTACAATGATTCTCTATATGTAAATCACAGCTAGATGCTTTTCATAAATGCAAACTCCTCCAGTCACATCTCGCTTCATTCAGAAGCTTCTTTTAATGTAGCAAAGTCCAAGCGTAATCAGTTTTGTATTCTTTAGATTTAAATAAGTTATTACAAACTTTTTATTAATTCCAAACTTAAGCTATATAGTTTATTTAAGCACCCACAGGAAAAAGATATAAAACTGCTTTTCTTTAAGATAACCAGTCTTTGTGCCCTTGTATCACATGATGTCTTCCTGTTGCATTTGTGGGCAGACTTTGGCACGGTGTTCTGTCCTCACTGACATGGAAAGATGATTGGAACAACGGGTTGTGAGTAGATAGGAGCACACATCCACAGGAGCTTTGTGGACCAAGGAGATAAGGTTGACGCTTGCAGCATGACAGGGAGAGCAGGATATGAGAACGGAGGACATGAGACTGCAGCCTTAAGGCCAAAAGAATCAGCTGAGAGTAACGAGCGCCAGCTCTCACCAAGGATACAGAGAAAGCTGCCAGAGTGAGGGAGGAAAGGAGAGGAAGGAAAGCTGGAACAGCAGACTTGGGGAAATTAGCTGACATGGGATCATGTGAAAATTAAAAACACAAATGAAAAATGTACATTTGCAGGTGGCTTCACCCTGAAGTCTCATGAATTTGAACTTAATTTCTATGTATATGAATATTTCTGTTCAGTGCACTGAGATGACTTCTGCTGTGACTTGGTGCTATTTAAATAAACTGAACTAAATTGGGGCGGCACGGTGACACAGTTGGTAGAGCTGCTGCCTCTCAGCAAGCAGGTCACCCTGGTGCAAATCCTGACCCAGGGGCCTTTCTGGGTGGAGTTTGCATGTTCTCTACGTGCATGCGTGGGTTTTCTCCAGGTACTCCAGTTTCCTCCCACAGACCAAAAACATGCATGTTAGACTGATTGGTAACTCTAAATTGTCTCTAGGTAAAGAGTGAGAGAGTGAATGATTGTCTCGTTTGTCTCTATGTGTCCCTGTGATGGACTGCAGACCTGTCCAGGGTGTCCACCACCTCTCAAACAGTGACTGCTGGACATGGGCACCAGCGACTCCCATGACCCGAAAAGGAAGAAGTGAGTAAAAGATAATGGAAGGATGTGAGGATTTTCCTAATATATTCTAAAATAAATTATGGCTTTTTGCCAACAAATCACATGTTTGTTATAAGTTATTAAATCTGGCATATAAATTAAAAATAATTTTCTCTAGTATATGTTTTTTTTTTTTTTGTATTTCTCATTCCAGTAGGAATATTAGATATTGTTTAATCCTGTGTTAGAGACAATGGCTACATCACAGCATTAAGGTGTAATAAACAAACATAGCTTATTTAAAGCAAGAAGTTAAAATAATAAGAAAAAAGTTGTTTTTTTTTTAATCAGTGTCTGATATAAATTTGCAAACTTTTCTGTTACGAAATCTATTTGAAATATTTTTCATGCTTGTATGTTACCTTGTTTGACAAAACATTGCTCTGTGGTCTCATTCTTGTAAAATCATTTTTACCAGCATACAGTTACTGTGCAGAAGTTATAAATTAAATGTTTGGCTTCACAAATAAATGTTTTGTTTCCAAAGAACTGGACTTTCTACAATCTTTAACGTGGAGTTGACTGACAGTTCTCCAGAGTTTCTGGGGGTCTTTCAGAGATTTGTTTAATGGACTTTGGTTGCCTTTTCACACATTTTCTGTCCAGTCTGCACACCTGACCATGGAGCTCATTTTGTCCTTACAAAAAAACAAAACACTGAACAAGTAGACAAAAAAAGTGTCATGTCTTTAAAAAAAAGAAGAAGAAACTATCAACTGCAGACAAACAGTATCTAAAAGCCATGCTTTTACAAAATCCAGGAGACACCCGACAGCATGAGAGCAGCTGAAGATATGACACTAAAACGTCTCTTCAGCTTGGGACAGTTTTATGCCTGAATGACTCAACTGTAGGTTTGTTTGTTTATTTATTTATTTATCCATTTTATAATTAAATACACAACAATAATACATACAATAAGAAGAAAAGAAAAGACAACACTTATATAAAATGAAAGGCAGCAGAAGAAAAAAAAAAATCTTATTTTATCTGCGCCTTACCAATAAACAATTCATACAACCAACTCATTTGATTTCCAAAATACTGTACTGTAATGAACAACTTAATATTAACCACCAATAAATAATGAACAACTTAATATTAACCACCAATAAACAATACAATCAACTCATTTGATTTCCAGAATAATAAACAACTTAAATTTAACACCTGTGTCTCTTACAATATGTAAATTTCAACTTGTTCAAATATATGTTTTTAACCGTGTAAACTTAATCATTCTTTTAAATACAACCATTGATTGAACCACTTTAATACCCAAGTCCAATTCATTCCATAACCCAATTTTAATGAAACTTGCAGTAAAAAAAAAATCAATGGATGTGCATTACCTTTTGGAGTCATTTCTAATCAAGATGGCCACTGCAGCTAACAAAACTAACCAGCACAAAATAGGTGATCACTCGGTCAGTTTTGCAGATAAGGGCTAGAATCTGATGTGGTTGCAGCTGAGAGATGTTCACAGCAGATTCTCTGAGAGTAAAATTTACTTTGTAGCTATATTGTATGTGATTGCACACAAAACTATTTTAACTCCATCCCTTCTCATTACGCTCATTATACGATGATCTTAGGTGAAAATCTACAATCTATACTGGTAATTTGTTATAACTAACTTAATTGTATATTAAGTTACAAATTAGATTAAAATCACATAAAAATAACACCAAACATAATATTTTAGTTGTTTTAACTTAAAACTGCTAAAGGTAGCAAATTTATTTGCTTTTTAATAAACATTTCTACATTAAATAGATGATCGTTTATTACTTGGATTATCTTTCAGATTGCTGATGCACAAAACAAAAGAGCAAATTTTGTGTTTATTTATTATTATTATTATTATTTTTTACCTTTTTCTGTTAGACTTTACATGGTACAGTGTGCAATTTAAAATAACATTCTGGTGTAGTCCTGTGATTTGGCAGTAATTAATGTGAGAACAAGGTCCAGCTACAAAGAAAGGTAATTCCTCTCAGCAGCAGGAGGTGAGACAGAGGTGAGAGCGATTTAATGGGATTTGGGATGGGGATACATGTGCATACCGAGGGGCCAAGCTGCACACAAACAGCCACAACACGACAAACTAAAACATGCAAAACAAATAAGGTGAAAGTCAGACACAAGAAGGTTACGCAAGACGGATTTAGCTTACATTGTTCACTTGGAAAACTGCTTCAGGTCCATATAAATGTGCTGCAGGAATACCAGGGCAATTTAAGTACAGGTTTATAACAGAAAGCTTTCTGGATAAAGAGGAGAGAGTTAAAGTGTCTCAAAGTTAATTAACACGGACTGATGTGTTGAACTGCTGCCAAACGAGGAGGAAAACTCAAGTGTCCTCCGGTAACCAGAGAAAGACAGGGAGAAGGTTCTGAAATGGTCTGACGGGGACAAAATGTTTAGTGGGTTACAGCAGGAAGGTGTGTGTGTCTTTACTTTGTCTGTGGACAACCCCATGCTGTGTCTGAACATGGGAGGAATGTTGGAGAAGCTCCTTCTGGTCTCTTCACAGGTTCACAACCTCAGTTACAGCCCACAGAAAGAATACAAGGTTACAAAATTAAACGAGCACGAGTTACACTTTCATAATGATGTGTTGATTACTGTGATAATTTTTACTTTACAAAATCACTGTTGCCTCTTATGAAGAAAGTTGCTGGATCGAATCCCGTCCGGGGGCCTTTCTGGGTGGAGTTTGTATGTTCTCTCCGTGCATGCGTGGCTTTTCGCCGTGTACTCCGGTTTCCTCCCACAGACCAAAAACATGCATGTTAGACTCAGTGTGAGGGAAAGTGTGAATGGTTTTTGTCTCCATGTGTCCCTGAGATGGACTGGAGACCTGTCCAGGGTGTCCCGCCTCGTACACAGTGACTGCTGGATATGGGCACCAGCACCCCGGAAAGGAAGAAACCAGTAAAGATAATGAATGGATGGACTTTTTTGGGTTTTCCTGTGTATGGTGCTTTGTCTGCCATGATTACTTTGGTTAAGTTTGAACAAAATAAAGTTACCATCCCGTTGTTAAAGGCAGCGTCTCACTGACATGTGACTGTGGGAGTCAGTGAAAAACATTTCCAGTGCAATTTTCAGAAAGTGTCATAATGTTTGCGAGGTTTGCAGTTTCCCCGCTTGAATCACGGAGGCTTGCAACCTTGTTGCTTGAATTTTAAACAGGTGAAGTAGCAGTAGGTTGTCACAACTTGTCTCGAACCCTTCATGATTTTGTTGCAGGGGTACCTAGGGTAAACGTCCAGGAAAATGAGAAGTATGGAAAAGAGAAGAAGGAGTAGTCAGGATGGAGAAACTTTTCAGGAGTGATTTGTAACAAAAGGGTGGCACTGTGGTCACTGGAAAAGTTTACAAGACAGTGGCAATGACAAAAAGACCAGAGAAAGAACTGGAAGTAGCAGAAATGAAGATGTTGAGGTTCTCCTTAGGAGTGACAAGGATGGATAAGATTAGGAATTAGATCATCAGAGGAACAGCACAGGTTGAGCAACTGGGAGATACAGTTAGAGAGGCCAGACTGAGATGGTTGGACATGTCCAGAGGACAGTGTGTATATTGGTAGAAGGATGTTAGAAATGCCCCCTGAAGAGGAAAAAGCCAAAAGAAGAAGAAGAAGGAAGAAGAAGTTGTGTTTCTTCTTACATATTGACACACATGTAAATGGAAACTGTGTGATTGTAGCTGGAGGGACACATTTAAAAGCAAAATAGTTTATTCTGTTTTCTTCACAGTACAGTATGTAATCTGTTTTTAATTCTCTTGAAGTTTGAGAAAATTCTATTTTTATCGTTAACATGGCCATCTTGGTCTACAGCTGGGATTTCCTTATATGTTTGTGGTTTTGGTCTCCTCAGGACAACAAATACCTCCTATAGAGAACTGGATAGGAGCTGTTCTTAGCCATAAATTGCGTCCAGCTGCATAAATAAATATTTATTCCTCACTTGAATCTGCATTTGATCAAAATGTTCCAGCAAAGCACTATGAATCAGGAGCCATCTCATGAAGGGTTGGGTTAACAATGTTAATGTTTTTGTTCTGCGTTTTTAAATTTTTTAAATATTTTTACTAAGCTCAACCTATTTGATGGACTTGATCTTCTCAGTTGTTTTCCCAATAGCTGATTTATACATGAACAGATTCTCTGTTACTGAAGAGATGATCTTCTCTTCCAGGATGTTGGATCAAAACCCACTCAACAGCTTGTCCCATGAGACCTTTCTTGGGCTCCATTCGCTCGTGTTTCTGTAAGTTTTCCTTTTTCTTGTCAAATCCAGTTAGTTCCTTAAGTTTTGTGTTGAAAATATGTCGCTAGTAAAGAAAGCAACTTTTTTTCAAGATGTGTCCTTGTAAAAGTCAAGTTCTAACCTCAGAGACACATTTCCAATTGTTCTTGACTTTTGGTCAACACACACAAGTGCTTCAGCTTTTAAAAGCTGCTGCCATGTGATGAGAATATTGTTTTCTTGTTTCAACAGTTCCAGGCTGTGGGTGAAGATGTTATTTAGTGCACTGTCTGTCCTTGAAGTCGGAAGGTTGGAAACCATTAAATGGACGAGCAAAAAGAATTTGAACTAGAGAAAAAAAAATTGTGATGGGGCTACTGGAATTCAAATAGCTAAAAACATTGATTCTAGTTCTAACTGAAAGTAGTCACAACACTGAGTGTTGCAAATCAGCTGTGTATCTGCAAAACAGCTGTTTTACAGAAGAAAAATGGAAGATGCCTGAAAAAGCACGTTAGAATTAGAAATGCCACTGTTGTGGTTAAGGTCTGTTCCAAAATGTGTGCAGGTCACTGACAAATAACAAATGTTCTTGGGATGGGCCACAAATTGGTCGTGATTTTGGGTGCGTGTCTTACTTTTTTGTTTTGAAATTCATTTTTTGTTTTGCATTCACATGTTTCTTAGGAGAAAGAATTGGAGTTAGCAGAGCTGAAGATGTTGAGTTTCTCCTTAGGAGTGACAAGGATGGATAAGATCAGGAATGAGATCATCAGAGGTACAGCACATGTTGAACAACTGGG
>JARVGQ010001777.1:32750668-32761185 GCA_031762355.1 Hypsolebias martinsi | reverse complement strand
CGTTACACAATGCACTCCAGTGCTCTGTGAGAGGTGAAGGGCTGTTCATAAATCCCCGTGTCAAACTAATCTATGACTAAGAAATGTACACAACTATTACAGTTCTGTGTCCAAAGTACATGTTTCTGCACATAAACAGTCAAAGAAGTGCCACAATAGAAATTGCCGACAGCACTGTCCTTATGTGTCAGTGCTTCACGGATGGAAAAACTCTCAAAAGAAGACTTTCTGACTGTGGAGTGAATTTTAATGTTAATACAAAAACGGCAGCCTGTGATCTCAGCAGGCATCAGGACGGGGGTGGGAGTCGCTTCGAGGTGCAATTTATTCCAACCTCTGAGCCTCACAAACTTGAAAGTAGGCTTCAAAAGAGCTAAGGATTACCGCAAAGGCTTGTGAAAGCGCACATTGGTCTGAGCTTACGCCATAACCTCAACGCATCAAAGATAAATGACCATCAGCTTCCAAAAAAATATGACCGATTCACAAAACCATTCAGTTGTCCATTCAGATCCATAGCTGCCCATTGATTGTTCTCACCTCACAGCATGACCATGAGAAAAGAAGCTCTGTTTAGATGATACCTCCTGGCATCCACCCCTCTGCCATGGCGCTGCTGTTACATGGCTTTTTCTCAGCTCAGCGCAGGATGCAGAATGCTTCAAGCTGGCAAACACCTCTGAGCTCTGTGCCAAACTTCACTCTCCAGCACACTGAAGGAGTCTAAATTGTTTACATACAATTTGCGGTGGAGATCCCCAGCTCTTCACTGAGATAAATAATTGAGGAATTTGATCTGGACATGGTACAAAGGTTTGCTCTCTTCCCTCTGCGGCCGGAGGCAGAGGAAGCTGAAGCAGCAAGAGCAGTGACACACACATTCATGCATGCTGGAGATCTCAGTGCTCTCCTTCCTTCCTCTGCAGCTGTCACTAACTCTCGGGGCCACATCTCCTCCTCCCTGTCTGCACAGTACAACACCCCTGTCACCATGTCAGAGGAGCGGCCTGCTTCTGCCTCCTGGGACACAACACAAATAGCAGGAGTTTAGCCCTCATTGAACTCACGTTCTTATTCGGAGCAACCTGTCTAGTTACCTTGTCTCACCAGTTCACCCTCACTGCCTTGTTGTCCAGCCACAAACTTTACGCCATATTGCCCAGGAGTGATAAATTGCTCGTGTCTTCATGGTTGTGCATACGGTAGACAGGAATAGCAAAGACTCAGGAGTACAATGAGCATGCGATAAAACAACAGCAATAGAACATGGAAGGTTACATTGCAGAATTTTGCAGCATGATGTTACCTTATTGTGCTGTGTGCAAAGTCAGTTTTAGGTGCACTCCTGGTCTCCTGAGACTTCTGACAGTGAGGAACATCTCCCATCTGACACCATATTCCCATGTTGTTTATCTCACTGTGCAAAATGAACAATACACACGTATTTCATTAAGTTACTTAGCTACATCAGGGCCCCTGCTATCAAATGAAAAAGCACAAAAACCTTAATGGCAGATGAAAATGACAAAACATACTTTCATTCATTCATTTTCAGTAAAACATAGGCTTACCCTATACAGGTGTAGTTAACAAGGTTGTACTTGGACTTGGTGATCTGGATGTCATATACAGCTGTCTCAGCAGCTGCAAAAGGGCTCATTTTTACACAGAGCCTCCTCTTCCTCATGGCAGCTTCCTCTGATGGGTAAAGTACAAGTACATGTGGATATGTCAGGAAGGAACTTGTGCATATTCAATTATGTGTCCTCTGAGGATCGAATGAAAAAAAATTGACTGAAAGACACATTCAAGATTCAATCCCTGTGAGAAACACCTACACACTCACATCATATATTCAATTAAATTCAATTCAGTTTATTAATATAGCGCCAAATTACAACACAGTTGTCTCATGGCACTTTACAGGAACATTAACATACACAGAAAATCCATTTAGTTAAGTTCTCTGAAACCCAGCAGACAAGTTGAATCTTGGCTTCATTGCAGTCTCCCATCCTGAGCAAGCACAATGGCAACAGTGGAAAGGAAAAACTCCCTTTTAAAATGAAGAAACCTCCAGCAGAACCAGGCTCAGGACAAGCGACCATCTGCTTTGACGGGCTGGGTTTGAGAGGACAGAAAGTAGAGACAAATGAACACAGAATGGCAGGTCAAATATAGGTGCATGTGTACCTGAAAGACAAAAACACATGTTAAGGATATAAAACATACTGGTAATTACAAACATAAAACAGGTTGAGCAAAGTAAAGACAGTAGCTTATTGAAAAAATGTGGTCAGTTTGTCCTCCAGCAGTCTAAGCCTATAGTAGCATAACTAAGGGGTAGCTCAGGAAACCCAAGCCAACACTAACTATAGGATTTAGCAAAAAGGAAAGTCTTAAGCCTAGTCTTAAAACTGAAACTGAATAATGTGTCAGCCTTACGGACAGAAAGTAGAAGTTGGTTCCACAAGAGAGGAGCCTGATAACTGAAATATCTTCCTCCCATTCTGGTTTTGGAAACTCTAGGAACTGCAAGTAAACTGCAGCCTGAAAACAAAGTGCTCTGTTAGGAAAATATGGGACAATAAGATCTATAATATTTGATGGAGCTAGGTTGTTGAGAGCTTTGTAGGTTAGAAGTTAGATTTTGAATTCTATTCTGAATTTGACAGGGAGCCAGTGGAGTGAAGCTAAAACTGTAGAGATATGATCTCTCCTATAAATTCTCATTAAAACTCTGGCAGCAGCATTCTGGATCAGCTGAAGACTTTTTAAAGAATTATTTGGACACCCAGATAATAAACACTTTTAATATTCCAGTCTAGATGTGACAAATGCATGAACCAGTTTTTCTGCATCATTTTTGGACAAGATGTTTCTAATCTTATTGATATTACACAGGTGGAGGAAGGTGGTTCTAGTAACATTTTTAATGTGGGGGTTAATAAACATATCCTGATCAAAAATAACACCAATGTTTTTAACTTTAGAACTGGAGGCCAAATTAATATCATTCAGAGAAGTAAGACTGCAGAATTTATTCCTAAGATGCTCAGGTCCAAAAACGACAACCTCTGTCTTGTCTGGGTTTAAAAACAGAAAATTAAGGGTCATTCAAGATTTTTTTTGTCTTTAAGACATGATTGTAACTTAAGTAACTGATT
Organism: Hypsolebias martinsi; assembly: GCA_031762355.1. NCBI lineage: Eukaryota > Metazoa > Chordata > Actinopteri > Cyprinodontiformes > Rivulidae > Hypsolebias > Hypsolebias martinsi. The sequence goes on along the minus strand of JARVGQ010001777.1, from coordinate 32,758,018 downwards.
GGATTCATTGGGTTTCATGGACAAATATAACTGAGTATCATCAGCATAACAATGAAAATGTATCCCATGCTGTTTAATAACATTACCTAATAAGCATATATAAGGTAAAGTATGATGAAGATTCATTATTTACATTTTAAAAATTGGAATTTCTCAGGTAGATATGATTTAAACTATTTTAGAACTGTTCCTGTAATTCCAATATCATATTCAAGTCTCTGTAGTAGAATATTATGATCAGCTGTATCAAATGCAGCACTGAGGTCAAACAGGACCAGTGTAGTCACCTGTCCATTGTCAGAGGCCATGAGAACATCATTAGTAACTTTCACCAGTGCAGATTCAGTAATGTGGTGAGCTCTAAACCCTAACTGAAACCCTGACCATCAGAAGTTTGAAACATAAACCAGTGTGTTTATTTCACAGAACCAACGTAAAGTTTAGCTCTGGCTGTGGCTTAACCCTATGTACAAATAACCCTCTCTTTTAGAAACTCACAGCACCCTTTGTGGTTTTATGTGTTTGCACATTAGGTGCACAAGTTGTGGTTTTTCTCACATTTTCACAACGGATCACCACCAACGACATTGCTGTCACTGCAAAGTACAAACTCTCACTGTCTCATCTCCTTCCTTCCTGTTTGGTATAAAGAGACAGACACTTTATATTTTTTTTTTTTTTTAAATCAGCTACTATCCAGATAGACAACATCAAGGCAGTGAGACTATTGACACACAACATTGTAATCCCACATTTTATTGCTATTCATGTGTAGTTATTTCCTGAGTGATAATGTGCTCATTTCTTCTGCTTAATACAAACAACCCCAAAATTCAGACCATGAAAATATATGGTGTTTTAAAAGTTGTTTTGGACATAATATCCTTCTCCTAATAAAATAATGTCAGCTGACGTGTGGTGAAGAAGACCCAAAGGCACACTATCATATAAACTCCTAAATGTTGTGTCTCATTATCTTTCATCCTCATATTGGTTTTTATTTGATCTCTAACTTCAACAAGACTATTTGAAGACCCCATGCTGTATTGACTGGACATACATCTATAAAAATGCATCTGTATGATAAATTGTATACTATAGGTTCTACAAATGCTGCAGTATTGAACAAATGTTTTCTTTTACTGGCACCATGAACAAAAGGGATTTTATTCTCCTCTGGGGTTTCCAGAAGGTATGATAGAAAACCTTAAGGAGTAAAAGTGCCTGTTTTTATTAGATTGTTAATGATAGATCTAATTTTGATTTAGACTAATGCGAGGAACACTATCAGCCATTGACTAAACTGTGTCTTATGACTTACTTGACATATTTTGCTCAACGGTCTTGTGCTTTTACTCAGCAGTTTTGGTTCAGAGACTGGACCAAGTGCAGAAACTGGGTTATTTTAGAAGCAACTGCACTCGCTGTTTAATCCATGAACTCTGTACCACTTCTCCATCCTTCCCTTTAACTCTTCATGGAACTATATTAGGAACTTCCAGAGAGCATCAATCAACTCTGTCGCTTTTTTTTACAAGCTACTCAGTCTCTGTAATTTGTAGTGGCAGGCATAATTTCTTGGAAACACGTTTGGCACAGCCCTTTTCTTATATTTTGCATGTTTATCATATGGAAACATTGAACTGTTTCATTTTCCTGTTTTACTGCTTGGTCCTAAAACTGGGACGATAAAACAGGAAATGCATGCACTGCTGTGAAAATGAAACGTATAAATATCCCAGGATACTTTAGGATTTACACCCTGTCAGAGGAAGCGGTTACTTTTATAACATCATAATGCTGGAGATAACAACTCGCAGCTTACGTGAAGACATTCAGTAAAAGTGGGACACTTTTTCTTTGATTTTATCAGGACTGTATTTTGGGGACTTCAGCTTGCTTCAGAAACTCTTCAAGCGAAAGTATAACTGTGCAGGAGGTTAAAATGTGGTGGTGTGTGTGTCCTGTGTGTACGGTCTGGTGACTGTAGAGAAAAATCTTTATTAAAAACTTTTTTTTTTTACAAAGTGATGAGAAATTAGTTGAGCTGCCTGGTGGTTTGTAGAATCATAACCATACTGACTGAGCTCTTGCAGGACTGATCACTGCTGTCTGCCCTTCTTCACTTTGCATCTTTACTTGATTTCTTCATAAGTTACAATGTATAGATGATGTTTATTTCATGAAACACTACAATTTTAGGCTGTTTTTTCATCTTTGTTGAACATGGCGTGCAGTATTTCTAACGAGATGCAGAGTATTGCGCAGAAATTTAGTGCAGCCATTAGAGAAATGTAATTTTACACTTAGGTTCTCATTGCATGGTTATTTTTGTAAATGTCAGTTTAAACTGTTTCCACGCTCTAACGTTAATCCGTGAATCCCTACAGATTTGTTCCATAATAAACAATTGGAGATCGACTTTTTAAAACTTTTTTCCTCCTTCTGACCCGACTGTTCACTTAACATACACCCACCCACCCTTTAATATGGAGTAGTCCTTCATCAGCCATGTTTAAACTGCAGACAGGATTAACTCATCTAAAGGCTTTCGTGCACAGGCGCAGTCCACCTTTGGTCTGTTTGCAGTTTCCAGGCCGTAGATTGACGAGCAGCTCTGTTAAGATTTCCTCACTTGCTTGTTCTCCATCTCTCTGGGCACCCTTTGCCTCCGCCTCCTCCCTCGTTCTCATTTTGCCTGAATTAATTGAGTTCTCATTTTAGTCCGAAAGCTCACAGGAGGGCTGTGTGAGCAAAAAAGGGGATTGATAGAGAAAATAAGGGAGAGACAGAGAAAGATCAGTAGCAGAAGCCTTGAGGGCATGGCTTCCCAGAGGTAGACAGTCGAACCAGAAACACCCCCTCCCCCCACCCTCAAGTCCTTGGGGACACAGAGGCCCCTCTACAAGTCTTATACAGTATCTTTATCCTCTCAACAGTCATCTCTCAGCACTTTAGGGAAAAGACCCACAGGCTGATAATCGGGGTCAGGCAGATGTACTTCTTCAATCCCCCGGTCTCAAGGGAGGCTTTCACCTAATTTGAGTTCTTTGTATCTAGAAAGCTAAGAAGTGAACAAATTGGAAAAGTGTTAAAATAGAACAGCTTCTAGAGAATTGTTTCAGAAGAGACAAGTTACAGAGAACATGACGTAAATTACTTACAGCACGATTTCTTGGGTTGCCAGATATGAAACAAACACTTAGCAAGAAAACACTTTTTCTGAGTGAAAGTAGATTTTTGAAAGTGCTCTTTGTCTGACACAGCAAGAACATAACGTGGAGCTTTCACACAATAAATGACCACTAAATTACTAAACACAACCCAAAGTCTGTTTGTGTTGTTATTAGGGGACTGACCAAAGGCAGCATGTGATTCAGTGTTTTACCTCAATCATTCCAGATACCACAGGCTGACATAGCACACAAAGTGTGTATCCGTGGACCTCACCTTGGTTTGAACCCTTTTAATTATGAACCGTTACAACTTCTTCCTGTGCAATATTTATGCAGAGGGAGACAACTCCATCAGATGTCTTAGATTGCAGTAAGTTGAGATAAACACTTGGCGAGTTGTTACAACCAATCGCCCGCCTCTGTTCTTCAATGTCACTGCCTTAGCACTCAATAATTCAAAGCTTGGCAGTAATGAGCTCCCCGTAGGCCTCGTCCCCAAGGATCCTCCCCATTGTGCCTCTACTGTAATGTAGTTATATCTCATGTCAACTTTCAAATCAATTACATTTCTATCTGATGGCTAAGTAATTGCGCCTGATTGAGTTTTTGGCATGCCATTCAAGTGTGTGCTTCGTAAACTCAAGCCAGTCAAAACAGGAAGCTTCATCAAATGAAACTGTATTTCATCCTGATTGAGGCTGCTTGCATGATAGGCACAACCATAATTATGATAATAACAATAGCAATCTGTATTTTCAGCTTTGTTGTTTTTTTCCGCTTGCTCCCCAGATGAAATTTGTACCCCAAGGACAATGAATAGCATTTAGTTTACTCAAGATGCAGGGGCTGATTTGATTGTTTTTAACCTGTGCAATTTAGCAGATTAAATGCAAACCATAATATAAGTCTTGGACTTTTATTTGCTTTTCATGCAACAAACTTTTTCTTGCCTTACCACACAATGTTACGGAAACCTAGATTTTGGTATTGTACACATTTTGTACCACTTTTGATGAAAGCAGCTACCTGACAGTTAAGGTCAATGTAGTATTTTGTTTTTATGTTTTCTTTTTATTATTTGCTAAGTCTCAAGGGGTTAAGTTTCATTTACACTGATAGGATGTATTGATAGATGGACGAAAAAAGCAATGGACCATCAGCAGACAAATTATAAAGGATGCTAAGGTGGGTATATAGAAAGATAAATGGGCAATGGATTATATGGACAAATAGACGTAGGGATGGATGGATGACTTGACAAATATTTACAAGAATGGATAAACAATTGGATACATGGGTAGAAAGATGGATCAACACCAGGCATGCCTAGGCATTCCTACATGTAGATTGGGATTGATATAGATGAGAGGGAGGATGCTGTGGTTAGGTGCATCAGCAACTAAATAGTGATGAATCGTGGCTGCTTTCAGCAGCACTAAGTGTAACAGACATCGTAAAGCAGCCGGGCTCATCCATAATCAGAAGACACAAACGATTGTCTTCATGCCAGAACAGACATTCTCTGAAAATAAAGAACTCGGAGTGTCTGCCAACCTGTCTCTCTGTCTCCACTTCATCATCTTTTCTTTTTTTTTTTTACATCCCCTTGCTGTCTGTGTTTTTGCCCTTTAACGCTCTTCACCTGTTTTATTCTCTTCTCATTTCTCTTTTTAAGGCCCCGCATGTCCCCGTCTGTCTCTCACTCCCTCTGACAGTCTTTTGTTCAACAGCTTTCATTTTTTTACAGTGTTGGAGCCATTGGGTGCACATCTACAATCTTGCCTTTCATTTCATGGCTTCTGGAAATGGATGTTTTACTGCCTTCATTAAGGCATGCAGCAGTCAGCGCTGTGTTTTCCCTCTGAAGTTTAGCTCCATGAACCTCGCCATTAGAGGACATTATGGCCTCAGATTTCAGGTCACAGTGGAACACTGTATAATTTGATTAGTGTTATTAATCAAGTGGAATACCGCTTTCTGCACCCGTCTCTTTTCTCTCCACCCCCTTTCTGCCATTTTCTTTCTGCTTTCAAACGTGTCCTGCTTCTTCCTCTCGTCCACGCTCTTCTCCATTGTCTGCACCACAACATGTAGCCAGTCAAACTAACAAAAGGCCTTGCACCTTTCTTTTAAAAGGCAATGATTTACCACTTGTTTTGTCCTCCCCCCTTCCTCCATAGCCTACCACTATAACCCCCCTCTGAGCGATGCCCCCTCTCTTTACCAAAGACATAAATCAATTGAGATGAAAGTTTCATAATTGTGCTTGCTGGGAGGGATTTGAGCAAAATTGCACTATGAATTTTTTAAAGGGAATTTTTACTAGCTGTTCAGCGAGACTTGGGCGGCGAAGGAAGGTGAGGCCATGAGGATTTATGGGCTTGGATTCTTCATTACTGAAGTAATTTTCCTGCAAATGATAGTGCAGCACCCTGGAGGGGGGGGGGGGGGGGGGGGCTGCCCCCCAGGCTGCCCGCCTGGGAGAGTACAAACCTGCTAAGTCTCTAGTGGAGAGAAGAGAGCTCAGAGCACTAATATCATCTGTAAGAGACTGAAGCTTCATTTGTTCACATCGAAACCTCAGACAGTCTATTTGTGATTCATAGTAATTGATTGCTCTGGAGTATGAGCCAGTTTCATTACAAAGCTTGGTTGGTTTAAATTGCTGTAGGAAAAATGCATTTTTGTCTTTTATGATGCAAGATAATACGAATACTTTGACAAACGTTTTTAATATTTAATCAAAAGCAAACCAAACACCACAGGTGTGTTCTAATGCTCTTTTGTGCTTGTTTTCACTGTTACTGTCCTGTTGTCTCTTGTAGAACCTCCTATATGTGTACCTAATGGTGATTTAGTCTCGCTTTTACTAAGCTGCCGATTTATTTCTTCATAAACAAACAATATGGCTCTCCTTGTCTTTTTCCCTTTGGTCTTTTATCCCTCCTCATTTACTTTCCTCAGTCTAATATGGCTGACGTTCTGTCTCCATTTCTTTAGGTGCTGCCAGCAGCAGTGGCCCTCCTCAAGGTTAGTGCGTCCATGATGCCAGGTCTCATTCTGTATACTGCCTGCTGTCCAGTCAATTTTACAGCTCAGTAGCTTGAGAAGCAGAGGGGCTAAATCTGCTGCAAGGAGGAGAAAAAAGAGACGTGGGATAGGAGGAAGGGAAAAACTAAATTATTGTGCACCCTGTCAGCAGCTGAAGTGGGTCTCATTCCAGCAACACTAACAACTCAAGACAATTAGTCACTTCTCGCTAGGTTAGACCTGGGACTTTCTTGAGATCCAGAAAGGACTAGAATATAAAGAACCTTCTGACCTATCAGAGCGCAGCAGCTTTTAGAGCAACTCGATGGAGCAAAAACATAACACTAAAATAATTTTATTAAAATAAGTCAACTTTAATAAGTCAACAAAGTATTAACTGTCAGTTAATACCCCAAAGGAAGAGTACAAAAATAAAAATGAGTTTCAACACAGCTTGAAGGTCTTCATAATAGACGTCAATAAGAATATGCGCTCACGAGCCCAGCTCTATCGAACACGACAATCTCGTCTTGTTCTGGCGCAGCTTTCAGCTGAGGAGCGTTCAAATGGTGCATTTGGAGGTTTTTGCAATTTAAATAATATAAAGGTCATTAAAGAACAGGATTCTCAAGTGAAAATATTATTTTATTATTCTATAATATTCTATAATAGAATAAATGTTCTTAATAATATTATTCCAAAAATAAGTCAAAGAGATTTTATTGGACATTCTGATAGTCTAATGTTTGCCATTAGAACTTCTTGTTCAGTATTTATGCATGAATATTTGTGTGCTATTTAAGATTAAACAAATCTTGTTACATAAATGTATATTTTAAGAAAATGGGTGTCATTTGGGCATCCAGACAGCTGCCTGCGCTTTCATTCAGTCATAGTAGATCAACAAAAATCAGCATTTTCTGCTGTAAAGGAAAGATTTTAGTCATGAATCATATTATGCCACAAGTTCCAGCTGGGTTATTTGTTTATGTATTTATGTATTTATTTATTTATTTATTTAGTTAGTTAGTTAGTTAGTTAGTTAGTTAGTTAGTTAGTCAGTTAGCTTAGTTAGTTAGTTAGTTAGTTAGTTAGTTAGTTAGTTAGTTAGTTAGTTAGTTAGTTAGTTAGTTAGTTAGTTAGT
>JARVGQ010001777.1:32732683-32743055 GCA_031762355.1 Hypsolebias martinsi | reverse complement strand
GCAAAGAGCCAATGACGTAATCCGAGAGGCGTAGAGGGAAAATCCAGCAGGCGAGAATTCAGACCGGGAAGTAGATGGGCGACAGGACCAAGAGGTGAAGGCGAGAAGACGTAGTGAGGCAGGAGAAAGTCGATACCGTAATCCGAGAGGTGTCAGTCCGGGAGGGGTAGAGCAGGAAGTGAGAAGTCAGGCAGGCAGAGAGTCAGATAACCAGGAGATCAGGACATAGAGGTGAGGATACAAAAACTAGGAAAAGGGGCAGGAACCAGGAAACACGAGCACGGGATAACTACTTACAGAAACTGCTTTTGGCTATCTGGCACCAACCCTGTGTGAGAGTCTGACTTATAAAGGATGCAGCGACAGGTGCAGCTGATTGAAAAGTAATCAGAGCTGCAGTGAAGACAGACCGGTTTGAGAAGTGAAGACAACCTTAACCTCACATGCAGACAGAAGAGAAGAAAAGGACCCAAAAACACCAAGCGGTGCACAGCGGGATAGAAAATCTAATCTAACAGGCATGAATCATGACATATCCCACCTAAATGGACACCTCCTGGCGTCCCATCCAGCTGGTCCGAATGGAGTCTGTGAAAGTCACTAATGAGAGACTTGTCCAGGACATGGCAGGAGGGGACCCAGGAACGCTCCTCAGGACTGTAACCCTCCCAGCCGACCAGATACTGGAGTCCGCGGACCATCTTTCTAGAACGGAGGAGACGACGGACTGTGTAGGTGGGGGACCCGTCAATGAGGCGGGCGGGTGGTGGTGAGCGAACGGAGGAGTGAAATTTGGAGGACAATAAGGGTTTGATACATTTAACATAGAAAGTGGGGTGAACACGAAGGGATTTGGGTAGGGAGAAACAAACCGAGACAGGGTTAGTTACCTTAGAAATGGGGAATGGTCCAATAAAACGGGGGGCGAGCTTGCGAGACTATGTCTTAAGGGGGAGGTTCTTGGTAGAAAGCCAGACCTCTTGACCCACCTTATAGTCAGGTTGAGGGGTCTTGCCGAGGTCAGCTTTCTTAATGTACACCTCCGTAGTTTTGAGCAGGGCTCGTCCAGCTCTCCTCCAGACCCTCTGGCATCTGAGGGCCGCTAAATGGGCTGAAGGGACAACGGCCTTGCATTCCTGGGCAGAGAAAACAGGGGGTTGAAAACCAAAAACCGCATAAACGGGAGAAAGTCCAGTTGCCAAGGAGGGGAGTGCGTTCAGGGCATGTTCCACCCATGGTATGGCGGAGGACCATTTCTCAGGGTCCTGCTGGCAGAAGAGCCTCAGTTTACCCTCCACCTCTTGGTTGGCCCTTTCCGTCTGGCTGTCAGTTTCAGGGTGGAAACCTGAGGAGAGGCTGATGGATATGCCCAATAAACTACAGAACTCCCTCCAGAAAAGGGAGACAAACTGAGGACCCCTGTCGGACACAATATTGAGTGGAAGTCCGTGAAGCCTAAAAACTTCACAGGCTGTAATGTAGGCTAATTCCTTAGAGGAGGGTAGTTCCTTAAGGGGCACTAAATGAGTCATTTTAGAAAATCGGTCAACAACGGTGCGAATGACCATGTGACCATCAGAGTTGGGGAGACCATTAACAAAATCCATGCCAATGTGGGACCATGGACGAGAAGGACAGGGAAGGGGATGAAGAAGTCCAGAGGGGGGACTTCTGGAGGACTTGGACTGAGAGCAAGCAGGAGAGGACCGTACAAAAGTATGGACATCCTTAGACAAGGTTTCCCACCAGAATTGAGCCTGGACCAAGGCAAGAGTCTTGGTTAGGCCTGGGTGACAGTATAAATGAGAGGTATGACAGAAATCCAACACTCTCCTAATCAAGTCCGGAGGAACATACAAACAATCCTCAGGGCATTCAGGAGGAAGAGGGCGTGACTGGTTGGAGCATCTCAGGTCAGACTCCAACTGGGTAATAGCCAGGCGGGCAGACTCAGGGAGAATGAAGTTCTCCTCGACCACAGAGGAAGAGGAGTCACCCTCAGAAATACGGGATAAAGTGTCAGGTTTAATATTCTTCTCGCCCGGGCGATAAGACAGTGTAAAGTTAAACCGGGAGAAGAAAAGGGCCCACCTGGCCTGATGAGGGTTTAAGCGACGAGTAGACCTGAGATACTCCATATTTTTGTGGTCCGTCCAAACTTGGAAGGAGAACCTGGAGCCCTCCAGCCAGTGGCGCCATTCCTTCAGGGCGAGTTTGACAGCTTACAGCTCCCGATCTCCCACATCATAGTTTTGCTCCGTCGAGGAGAGGCTCCTAGAAAAGAAAGCACAGGGGTGGAGACGACCCTCCTGGCTTCAGTGACTAAGGATGGCCCCCACGCCAGTACTATAGGCATCCATCTCCACCCAAAAGTTTCCTCTGGGTTGGGTGCCTGGAGAACTGGAGCAGAAGCAAAGTTTTAAGTCTGGTAAAGGCCTCATTGGTGACAGGTGACCAAATAAAGCATGTTTTAGTGGACGTAAGTGTGTGAAGAAGTTTGGATATTTGGTTGTAACCTTTAATAAAATGTCTGTAAAAGTTTGCAAACCCCAGGAACCGTTGGAGCTGCTTGCGGTCCCTGGGGGTTGGCCAATCCACAACGGCTATCTTGTTCCCGTCCATCTCTATCTTGTTAGGAGAGATGATGAACCCCAGGAACGAGGTAGTGGACACATAAAAATAACACTGCTCAGCCTTTATGTAGAGACCGTTCTGTAGGAGCCGGGTGAGAATGGCCCGTACCTGTTTTCAGTTTGTGGCAAGGGCTTTAGAAAAAATAAGAATGTCGTCTAAATAAACAAAAACACAGTGATTAACCATGTCTCTTAAAACATCATTAACCAGGGTTTGAAAAACTGCTGGGGCGTTAGTTAGACCAAAAGGCATAAACAAGTACTCATAATGACCCGTGGGAGTGTTGAAGGCGGTCTTCCATTCATCCCCTTCACAAATGCAGACTGAATGGTAGGCATTACGCAGCTCTAGCTTGGTAAAAGGATTAGCTCCTTGTAAGAGGTCAAAAGCGGAGTTCGTGAGAGGCAGTGGCTATCTATTCTTTACAGTATTCTTATTTAGACCCCTGTAATCAATACAGGGACGGAGCGAACCGTCCTTCTTGCTAACAAAAAAGAAACCTGCCCCGGCTGGGGAGACAGATGGTCGGATAATGCCAGCCTGGAGTGAATCCCTGATATAGTCTCTCGTAGTCTGTTGTTCAGGAGCAGAAATGGAATAGAGAGCACCCCTAGGAGGTGTGGAGCCAGGAAGTAAGTCTATGGGGTAATCATATGGCTGGTGAGGAGGAAGAGAAGTGGCCCTAGCTTTGTTAAAAACCTCTTTGAGATCATGGTACTCAGTGGGTACCCTAGAAAGGTCAGGATAATAATCATCAGAGGTAGTTACTGAGTCCTTGGAAATAACAGCGTCCATAAGGCAGGAAGACAAACATTCCTTTGATCAGCCTAAGATTTCTCCTCTCCTCCAATCTAGATGAGGATTGTGTTTAAGAAGCGAGGTGGTGCCCAAGACCACAGGTGAATGAGGAGAGTTAATAACCAAAAAGTTTATTGTTTCTTTGTGATTACCTCCCAAGTGTAAAGTGACCGGTTCAGTGATCTGAGATGAAGTGTTCAAAGGATGACCATCCAAAGCCACCACAGAGTGTTTCTTGGCAGATTCAAACATCTTAATACCTGCAGCAACTGCAAACTCATGAATGAATTCAATGAATTCAGTGTCTGCCCCAGAGTCAATGAACACTTTAAAAGGGGTTGGTGACTTACCCGGGACGACGAGATCAGCTCTCAGGATAAAGGGTGAGGAGAGTTCAGTAGTTTGAGTTTTACTCAGTAAACATCCCCTCGCGTTTAGTGAGCAGGTCCTTTTACTGGACAGGAGGAAACAACATGTCCTGTTCCACCACAATAAAAACAGAGGTGTCTCCTACGTCGTCTCTCACGCTCGGCTGGTGTGAGATGACTAAGGCCCAGCTGCATAGGTTCCTCAGTGGTGGGAGGAGAAGGCAAAGATGGTGGGTTCAGGGAACTGACTGGACGAGGAGTCTCGCCAACAAACTTGATGAAAGGTAGAGAATGCGGTCCTTGTTCCCTTGAATGCTCAGTCAAGTGAAGGTCCACCCTAGTGGACAAATCCTCTAGGTCCTGAAGCGAATCAGGGTAACGTTTAAGCGCCAGTCCATCTTTAATATTATAGTTTAGACCCTGATAAAAAGCATATGTGAGCGCCTCCTCATTCCAGTGGCTTCCTGAAGCGATAGAATGAAAATCAATGATGTAATCAGTGACTCTGCGGTTACCTTGTTTAATAGAGAAGAGGCGTCTGGCAGCCTCTCGCTCTGGAAGAACTGGATCAAACACTCGACACAGCTACTTAGCAAAAGTCTGAAAAACATAGCAGTTAAGAGAATCATGTTGCCATTCAACAGTTCCCCACCTCTTGGCTTTGCCAGAGAGGAGGGAGATCATGTATGCCACCTTAGACCTCTCGGTGGAGATACAGGATGGTTTGAGCTGAAAATGGATCTCACATTGTGTTATGAATGGACAGCATTGATCGGGATCTCCTGCAAACAGTTCTTTTGGGGTTAAATGGGGCTTCCGAGCTGGTTCAGGAAGAGGTCTAGCGGAAGCCAAATCCAGATGGGGAACTTGAGGCGCAATATCCTTTAACATGCAAACTATGTCTTCCATGCCCAACTCTAATTTAACTATGGCACCCTCGACATCAGCGCACCAGTCAGCAGAAGGTGAGTGGTCCATGATTGGCCAGATAGTTCTGTAACAAACCCCCAAAAAGGACTGGACCAAAAATCACCACAACAAGAGAGAAGTTTAACCAAGTTTAATGTGAAGACCCACTTAAAGGAATGGGGTCGAGACTGGTTCGGGTGTCGAGCACTGGACCTTTAGGCTGGAACGAGTCTGTTGGTAGGAAGAGAGCAATTAGTGGTCAAGCTGGTGACAAAAGGAAGCGCAACAGTCAAGGAGGAGTAACCACTAACCGTCTCGTTGTTAGAAGGGGGCTCTAGTGACTGGAGTCGTTCCAGCAGGGGCTGAACAGTTGCGGGAGGGGCTGATTCCGGTGAGAGGGGACAGCCAGCTGCAGCGAAGAGCCAGTGACGTAATCCGAGAGGCGTAGAGGGAAAATCCAGCAGGCGAGAATTCAGACCAGGAAGTAGATGGGTGACAGGACCAAGAGGTGAAGGCGAGAAGACGTAGTGAGGCAGGAGAAGGTTGATACCGTAATCCGAGAGGCGTCAGTCCGGGAGGGGTAGAGCAGGAAGCGAGAAGTCAGGCAGGCGAAGAGTCAAATAACCAGGAGATCAGGACGTAGAGGCGAGGATACAAAAACTAGGAAGAGGGACAGGAACCAGGAAACACGAGCGTGGGATAACTACTTACAGGAAACTGCTTTTGGCTACCTGGCACCCACCCTGTGTGAGAGTCTGACTTATAAAGGATGCAGCGACAGGTGCAGCTGATTGAAAAATAATCAGAGCTGCAGTGAAGACAGACCGGTTTGAGAAGTGAAGACAACCTTAACCTCACATGCAGCCAAGACAACCTTAACCTCACATGCAGACAGAAGAGAAGAAAAGGATCCAAAAACACCAAGTGGTGCACAGAGTGATATAAAATCTAATCTAACAGGCGTGAATCATGATAATAAATGAAAGTTTGCATTATTTTCCTGCCCCTTCATTTGCTTGAATTACCAGGAAGTCCCAGGTTCAATCCCTAGCCATTCCCACGTCTTGGTGTCTCTGAGCGAGACACCTAATCCCCAATTGCTCCCCGGGTGCTTACGTAGCTGTTCACAGCTCCACATGGGTGTATACCAGGTGTGATGGGTTAAATGCAGAGAACTAATTTCACCTTTGTATAGAAACATACAATGATGACAGTTAGGGATGAGGCCGATCCGATCTGGTATCCGTATCGGCCTCCAATACCAGCATAATTTACGTATCGGATATTTCCGGTCCAACCTGCCGATATTTCCGATCCACATGCATGTCTGTGCCTAATGAAACGTCTCCACACGTTGGCTTCAAACTATGGAATGGATTTCCTGAACGGAGGCATGTCTCATGAACCCTAATTAATAAGACCCGCCTCACATTCAGGAGATACATTTCATAGTTTGCAGCCAGCTACAACATGCAGTGGCGCTGTGGCTAACAGCTAGCCAACTTTTCATCAGAACATGTCAGCTGTGTGGAAATATTTTACACTAAATACCGCAAGACAGCAACATGCTAATCTGGCCTGCTCGGTATGCCCGTCTAAGACGAGCGGCAGGCTGAGAGCAGCTGACCGAAATCAGACCACCTGCTTCAGATTGAACAAGAGTAGTGCCCCTATGAAGCCACGGAGCTCGAAGTTTACTGAGAAGTTGCTAAACTTCATCATAATTAATGACCAGCTGCTATCAGTTGTAGAAAACGAAGAATTTCACAGCTTGATACTTGCAGTCAAGATATAGTTTACCCTCCAGGAGATATTTATCAGTACAATGTAGACAATCATAAAAAAGCATATGAATTAAAAATTGCAAGAAAGTTATATGTAAAAAAAATGAAACAAAAATAGCTACATTAAAAAGCAATGTAAAATACTAAAAACAGGAACATGTCTATGTTGGTTTATGCCATGAACTTAGCGGCTGTTTAAAGCCATTTAATTATTATTTATTTTTTAATGTAATTCATTCATTTAAAATAAACAAAATAAAACCATCAAAAAGGAAGGAAAAAAACATTGAATGAAAAGAGTGCAGAAAGAAGAAATAAATTGTTCTATCTGCCCCTTATTTTAAAAAAATAAAAAAATTTAGACAGTCACTTAAATTAATCACCCTAATATCCCTTTAAAGCTAGGAATAAAAAAAACATGTTTTGTGTTTGCAGGATTTAATTCTAACTTTACCCAACATTAATAAAACATATCTCAAGTTGCCTTTTTGGACATGCATGCATATATTTGGACAAATTGTACTCGAGTGGAGATTATTACAGCCTCATATAAAATCAATAATGATGTTGATATCGGAAAGATTCGGCCAATATCCAGATTTAGGTATCTGCATCTGATCAGAAGTTAAAAAATGTGGATCGATGCATCCCTACTGACAATCTTGGACTTCTCCTCCTCCCACAGACCAAAAACATGCCTGTTTGGCTGATTGGTGACTCTAAATTGTCTCTAGGTGTGAGTGAGGGAGTGAATAGTTGTTTGTCTTGTTTGTCTCTATGTGTCTCTGTGATGGACTAGAGACCTGTCCAGGGTGTCCCCCACCTCTCACACATTGACTGCTACGTATGGGCACCGGTGACCCCCAGTGACCTGAAAAGGATGAAGCGAGTAAAAGATAATGGATGGATGTTATTTCAGTGTCAGCACTGTGTTTTGGGCATAAACCAATTAGTAATGTTTTCTTTCCATTCCTCTTCCTCCAGTAATATCTGGTGTCATTATACTGTATGTTACAGTAGTTTAATGCCAATACACTGTGAAACTAGAGTCAGTCAACATTTTGTTACAAATTGCGGTTGTCACAGTACAAATTCTTGGATGCATATGTTCTATACGGTTCACATTAGTTTAGTTTTTTTTTTTTTTTGGTTTGTTTTTTTGGGAAAGAACTGACAGTGGCATAAATGCCAGCAGCTCTGGCAGTTTTGTGTTGCCTATTTTTTTCTGCATTTCCTTCAGCAAGTTAAGGGATGCAATCAGTGTTCAGGAAGACAGTTGTTGACACCCTGCCAGTATTTACGTAGCCAGGCAAGTTCCTCTGTCTGAGGCAGAATTCATGGCAGCATGTCCTCTGAGCGTGACAAATGGAACTGTGTGATTAATTTGGCCAGTCGTTTTATTGTGCTTCAGGATGTGCGACATGTATTGTCTTCCCCTTGCATCTCTACTGGAATGTGCCAGGGAAATCGTCCATTAGAATCCAGACATCTCTCCCTCTTGCTGGTTTTATTCTCTCTGGCTCGCCTCATTTCAGACTGAGCTACAGGGTCATCATGGGGGAAGGCCCAGGTCGTGGCCTGGCTCAAGCTAGAGCCGCCAGTGGAATAAATATCCTGTCTCTGAAGTGTTGAAAGCTGTGTAAATGTCAAACGCATCCGTCTGATGTGCTCCCTGAGAGGAGGAGGTAGGAAGCTGGGAGAATGAGGGGATGAGCTTCTGTTACCCTTCGTAGACAGCTGTTATCAGGTGCAGATGTTTGGTGCTAGCTTCAGTCCTCTGAAGAGTTGGCCAGGGTTTTTATTTTTTTATTTGTATTTTATTTTTTATGCTGGGGGTGTGTGAGGGAGTCAGGGTTGGTTTGTCGACGTCTGTAGGACACAAACCACTAGAGGCTTGGCTCTTGTCAGACAGCTTAGTGAGCAGCGCCGCTTTGAGATTTTAACAACATCCCTGCTGACCATCAGAAAGAAGTCCTGCTCCGGGAGGAATTTCTTTTGGTTTCTGTTGCATTTTCAATTTTGGCTTCCTTTTTTAAACTGAGAATTGTTTTCTCCAGCACAAATAGTTAAAGAGGCATTAGATGTTAAAGAACAAGATGCTCTTGGCACAGCATTTATTCACAAGAATAAGCCGATTTAGTACTTTTCTTTTCTTTCTTTCTTTTCTTTTTTTTTTTGCTTTGACTTGACTAAAAATAACAACCCAGTAGGACAATCACATACAGTACTGTTAAAATTGGTCTAACATTACTTCCATCCGCACATCCCGTCATCTTTATAACATCCCCCCTGCCTGCTCTTACTGTTTGGTCCCCGCGTTTCTACCTGCCTGTCTTGGGCCTGCTGTGCAGTCTCCGTCTCTGTCTTAGATAGTGTTCCTCTTTACGCTCTGGTGCAGTGCGTGCTTCTTGTAAAAGGATAAGCACCACGCTGTGCTCTTTTGATATTATTTTTCCTCCTCGCCAACTCCAGCCTTATGAGGCCTCATCTCTTGTGTCGTGGGGACTGCAGCAGCAACAACAAGGAAAAGCACGTACCCAGGGAATAGACCGAGCCAGTTGTTCATCTCCTGCACCCAGGGTTTAAACTCATCTCTTGTAATAAAGTGGAGCCCACATGAGCTGTGATGGAAGTCATTTCTTTAGCTGCATGCCTAGATTTCCTAAGAACATGGTGATATTGAAGATTTCATCAGCTTGCTCCCCTTTGCTTATTTATTTTTTGTCATTTTGTTTGGATCAAGATGGAAATGGAAAAACAATATTCTGAATGTGACTTTTATTTTAAGATAAAATGCCAAAGGTTTTAAGAACAAACTGGATTGCAGTCTGGTCCCAATTAGCAGCTGAAACTTGCCATTTACAATCAGTAAATGTTGCAATTAAAGTGAAATGTTTTAATGTGCCTAATGCATAATACAAGATATCCTAAATGTTTTAGTGTTGATGTTCATTAGCTGCCATGGGTCATCTTCTGTTTGTTTTTGCATGTTGTGTTTTGTAAAAATCGTGTAAAACAACATGTGTAATGATGTGTTCAGTCATGTTTCACCAACAAAATGCTTTTCTAGTAGTTAAAATGGCCTTATTATGTCAGATTCTTCATACTGAACCTTACTGAATCATTGTTCAATTATGTCAAAGTGAGGACATTCAACTGAATATTATAACTGATCTACTCAGCCTTTGAGTAAATTAATTAAATAACAACTAAAAATATGTAAAGAGAAACTTCATCACTACACTTCTGAGACCTTCACATTCATAAGATTAGTCCGAGCTGTTAGTTTTGATTCCAGTGATTATTCAGCATGTGAAGGATGGAACCATTTAACACCCAACATCTTCTGTCCTCTGTGAGTAAAACACATAATCAAAGGAGAATCAGCAGTTTATTGAGAATAAATGATTTCACTAAAATAACATTCCTCTGTAAATGTTACTGATTCCTCCTGGCGTTCAGAACAGACCATATGGTGTAAAAGAATGCACCAGCCTCAGAACCAGCAGGATCTGTTGGAGACTCTTTGAGCTGTTAGTGTTGAATCTAAATGTGTGGAAGGTGAGCCAGGAACAAGCCCAGAGAGCAAAGGACCGGCTGGTTAGAGAGTGGTGACCAGTCATTCTGCAGAAAACGAACCGGTTAGTGGTTTCATTCACTAGAATATTTCTTAAGTACTTTTCTGTCTGGAGCATCTGTGGTTGTGCAAATTTCCATCCATCCATTATCTTTTACTACTTCTTCCTTTTTGGGTCATGGGGCTCACTGGTGCCTGTATCCAGCCATCACTGTGTGAGGGGCAGGGCACACCCTGGACAGGTCTCCAGTCCATCACAGGGACACATAGAGACAAACGAGACAAACAACCATTCACTCTCT
>JARVGQ010001777.1:32708096-32718726 GCA_031762355.1 Hypsolebias martinsi | reverse complement strand
CAACAGATTACGTTATAAGATGGTAAAATAACTTATCTGAAGGCACTTTAACTTAGTTTACTGGCGGGAAGGTTTAAAGAAAGTTTAAGGGAAGGAAATAAGGGAATAAAGACCAAAAGACCGGGCTATGGTAGCTCAGTGTTCCTCAACCTTGTGATCCTTGAGCCCGTTTCATATCAGAAAGGGCGTTGGACACAAAACCGTTGCCGTTTTTTTTCTTGCAAATTCACTCATGGTGGCAACCATTGTAGAAGAGAGCAGCTGAAACAAAACTAACCCAAAAGACATGAATTTCAGGAGGGTAGATTGCATTTTTCTGCAACTGTATCAGTGTTACAATTATGTATAAAGAATAACAAATAATTCAAAATACACATGGCTAACAAATTATCTTTACATTATATTATCTGATGGGAAAACTGCTGTCTCAACAATATTTATGAACTTCCACTTTTAGTTTTCACTCTTTGGTGCGTAAAACACTTCAATTATTATTATTTTTTTTTTTTTTAATTGCTTATGGTTAGCAAGACATTTAGGTGAACAACAGCTTCATTTGAAACTAATTTTTTTAAACAGTTAAGCTGTGTTTTATTTTCCAGAGCACTAAACTAAAGCAGCTGGAGAACAACCATAGCAAAGATGACCCATTTGTTCCTTCACAAACACATATTTCCATAATTAAGGTGATGAAAACTGAAGCGTCCATAAATTACAGAGGAAGGAAGAATGAGCAAAACATAATTTGACAGCACATCAACAAAAAAAAATACAAAAAATACAAGACGCCATGAAAGAAATGGTGTTTCATGAGGAGAAAGACAAACACTGTCATTTGTAATTGCTTACACTGAGGATAAGTCGACAGCAGTAATTTTCTGCAACTTTTTGCTGGAACAGGTGCCAGCTCTCTGGTATTCATCCAGTCAGAGTCCTTTCATATCAGATTACCAGGCACCTGAACAACCGCATTGTCAGGATTTCACAGATTAACTTCATTAGAATATTGCTTCCAGGTGTGCCTTCAGGATGCAATCAGTTACAGTGTTTGAATTACAGTGACGAGCTGCTACAGCAAAGTCACTTTAGATTGCCGCATATCGATAAGCTAGTTGACATGGCATGTAGTGAGGTGTTTTTTTTCCTGTTAGACTTGAACTTTCTATTTTGTTTTGTTTTTTCATTCAGCTCCAGTTACTTCAGCAGGTGTTTGTGTTGATGGGACCAGTTCATGGAACAAGGAATCAAAATCCACATTGTTATTCTTCAGAGAAATAACCTTGACTTACCAGTGATTGTTTTCATGCAGTAGTTGGGTTTGCACAGTGCATTGATAGTTTAAAAGCTGAGAGGTCTGGTATGTACCGGTAATTGACTTGGTTTTTAAGCAGCTTGAATATCAAACTCCAACATCAGCTGCCAAGCTCTGACTATTTCACATCAAGGTATAATAAAGATGTAATAAAGTGAGGTTCATTCCCTCTCAGTTGGAGGTCATCCTGTTGTATCTTAATTAGGTCCCACTTTCTCTCATCAGGTATGGCTTCTCCAGTTTCCTCTGAACCCTCCCTTTATGAATGTTACAGTCATTGTTTTTTCTTCTGTATGTGAATTGGCAGCAGCTCTGTCAGGTGAATCACAACCAACCCCATAGAATCACCAACGCCATAGCAAAGGACACCCAGTCTTGATAACTCCATTTGGTCCTGTCGATCAGCAGAAAGTGTATCAGCCTCAGCAAGACTCAGTAGACCATCATCTCATCCTAATATCAGCTCTTTATGGATCATGTAGATCTGTCAGGACTGCACACATGTTTGGTCTGATATTTTAATTCCTCCTCTACCTCTTTCTTCCTTCAGTTCAGCAAAATACCATATTACAATGTTTGAGATTCTTACCAGCTTATCAGTAATGTCTCATAAGTTTGTTTCCTCCCAGGTACCTGTGATGGAAAAACACTGATATAATCTCACCATTTATTTTCTGTATATCAAATGTGTATGTTCGTTTTTTTTAATTAATTCCTTGCCTTTAATTGACACTAGTGAGTTGTTTTATTACTTCTTGCCTCTGCTGCCATTTCAAAATGGGAAGAAAGCTAACACTAATCTAAATTCATGTACTGACAGTATGTTCTCTCCACCACCACAACCCCTGCTGCTTTGCAGAATCCAGACAGGTCTCTTGGAGTCATCATATTCTTTAACAAACAGGCCACCCACCAAGCCACTGACAACCTTAACATTTTTCTACGGACGGTGAAATGGGATCGTCTTAATGTTTTAACACAAGTGATCATCCGTCCTCATCTCTTTAATGAAATTAGATTAAGTGCACCTGGGAAAGAGCTGAGAAAGCAGAATGCCTTGCCACCTCCTTTAATCTAAAACCAATTTGCCAGTAATATTCCTTCCCCTCCAGCTTGGGATTCATCTGCCCTGATTCAAAATGGAGGAGGAACGAGATGAGACCAGAGCTGACTGGTTGCATTCAGCTCCCCACAGGCACTGTGAAATTAGAACTGACACCGGCAACACAGGCCTTAATATGGAGATGTCATTTTCCTCCTCTTGCCTTTGTCTTTCTCTTTCCCTTGTTCCCTTTCTCTTTCCTTTTTTTAAAAATCCTACTCAGTTACTCATTCTATTAAAAAGTAGAAAACCCTATAAATGAACCGTATCCTCTAAACTTTAGTATTGTTTGGATGCCAGGGTTTAGAATAATGTTTATTGTTCTAAATAGCGTCTATCAAGATGCTCTTTCCATTTTATTTATTACAATAAATCTAGAAACACATCTTTGATTTTTTTTTGTTTGACTGAGCATGTTCTTGTTTCTAGTCCCCCTTCAGCTAATGTGCTTATGCTTTTATTTTTATGTTTTCTGCTGCAGCTTTGTGTGATTGTCAAGCTGTTGTACATCGAGTACACAAGCATGTGATGATCAGGGAGCGCATTTGCCTCTGAAGTGAAATAAGGAGCTCTTAGTCTTAGTGTTGTGATGTGTGCATGAGGGGGTGGGTGTGTACAAGCTCAGTGGCGAGTGAGTGTAAGGCTATGCTTAGCAGTAAAAACCAATCCCAGTGCATGTTGGGAAGAAGAGGCGTCAAGACGGAGAAAGACTTGGAGCCTCTGTAGGGCCAGCCAGCAGACACAGCCATCTGACATCAGTCAAGACAGCTTGTCAGTAGTAATGCATGTCATACAGCCATGCAGGGACAGTCAGTGTGGCTGTGGCATCATCGATGTGGCATCCAGTACCCTGGTCCAGATTCCCACTTAAAGGTTAGAACCGATGTTGGCGTTGCGGATGAAAATAGAGCTGTGGAAGCAAAACCGCACTAGCCACTCAGAACAAGGGATGTGTGAAAATACAACATGGCACCAAGGCTGTAATCTTCTTTCACTTACTGCATTTGCTCAGGGAAGCTGTTTGTGTGGGCAGACCGTTATTAGAACTTCCCTTTGTTCTGTTAAAATCCCAACAAAGACTCTACTCCTCTTTCTTTAAAACACCAGTACTCTACTGATTCTGTGAGGAAAAACTCTCCACTCAGCCCCGTTCAACGTCCTGTGATCATTGTAATTCAGAGTTTCTGTTATGTCGATGAACACCAGGTTTTGGCATAAAACTTTTCTTATATAAAAGTAGATCCATTTTTGAAGGTCGTTTTCTTCAACCCTGGTTTTCCCACCAGAGAGCTCTGGTTCTGTAATGCAAGTCTTCAGCAAAAACCGTGTGAAATGCTTCCTTTGAACAATTTTCTGCTAGAGATGTCTTTAGTTCAGCAATAGAGAAATCACGGAACGGCGTACTGGAGAAAACGAGCCATGACGTTTTACACCAGTTGTGGTGTTGCATTTCATCTAAATTGAAATGTTTGTACTTTTAAAAAGAAAAGAAAAAAAATCATTTGTAATTTTAGAAAAACTGAAAAGATTTGCCAAAAGTGACTTCATTCTAAAGAAGGTGCTGACTTTGATTGGAAGCATTTCTCCATGTTCCTTTTGTTTTCTATTTAATATTTGAATTTAACTTCACCCCAGCAGTTAACGCATACCTACTTAAACGCAAGTGAAGCGCAACTCTCCACAGCAGAAGGAATTTCAGTGTTTTTCTATGACCCAATGTTAGGCATGTAGCTAAAATTACAATAACCCCATTATAAATGTGTGTCCACTGCTCTAAAGTACAACATGGCACAACATTCTTTCCACTAAACGGCCCCTGTTTGGATACCAATCCAAAAACCATATACATTTTTCCACATGAGTAATAAATGTAAAATTGACTCCATATTGACTGCAGATGTTCTGTGGAAAGAGAAAAAGACACAAACGTTTTTGTGTGCAGGGATGTAAGATTTGAGCGTTTCTGATCGTGCATAAACACAATGCCTAAGTGGGTTTTTATTCAATAAACATGGCTGGACTGTAATTACTTACACATTTCTACTGGCTGGAAATTCAAGACAGACTGTGTGTGCATTTAGAGTTGGCGTGCTTAAGACGCTCGTCTGTCCCTGCCCTAGCCTGTCTGCAAAAGAGTTTTTAATGCAAGAAAACTTGATTTTCCTCTACAACAAATGGCATATGCAATCAGAAATAAATACTTTGCTTGTTGTTATTAGGAGTCTGTGCCATCTTGGACAATATTTCCCTGAACAGACGTTTATTCCTCTTTGGACAGGAATGCATTAGTGGGAAAAAAAACAAAAAGTTTAGAGCTACTGTGACTTTGAAAAGAATGTTTAGAGAGTTTTTACAAATATATCCTTCTAAAAGATAAGGCCCAATATTAGTGTAGTTTACTAGCCTGTTTTTCTTTTTTTATCTTATAAGAAATATTGCAATAAATGTATTAAAAGGTTTTATTTCCTGAAGCTTTGTTTTGTCTGCAGTTACAAAATGCTTATGAGGTCAGGTTTTAGGTCTTAGGAGAGGCTCGTATGTGGCCTTCAAGTATTGATGATGAACAGTAAAGGAAGTAGGCAATAAGTCACTTTCTCCCGCCCACTTAGAGCAACCCAGATCTTTTTTTTTTTTTTGTCAACCTAAATCATATCATACCCGTGTCTACCCAAGCACTCAGATTCTTCTGGATGTGTAACCGTCAAACCTCAAGTCGTGCAGGTTCTCACATGGCTTGGGCTTTAAGGGGGAAATTTCCATGGGCAAATGTGCATATGAAGTGGAAAGCTGAGAACCCTGGAGAGTACACTGAGATCAGACCCAAACACACACAGAGTCCAGCTGCCTTCAATTAAACCAGAAACCCCAGCCATGGAAGTCTCTGATGCACAAAACCAGCTTGCTTTGATCTTCTCCAGCCTGGGGAAAAGGTACGGGACCTTCAAGGATTACGGGAAAAAATAATTATTGTATACACCATAAAAGTTAACTGGCTCAGAGACACCAGAAGGTAGATGGTAGTGATGACTGTCACTCTTGTTTATTTGCCAGATATTTTTCCTTTCCTCCTTCAGTTTGATTAGCTTTAATTAGTGAGGCACACCTGGCCTCTCATATAAACTGTGGAACAATCCTGCTCTAGTTTCTATGAACACTGAGGGGCATTTCTGAATTATGCAGGGTAGATTTGTGAAGCTGAAGCTTATATGCTTGTCGGTTTCAGCGTGACACACAGAAGAGGTGCAACAGCTCTCGGATATGTATGAAATTTGGAGCCCGAGACAGAGATCAGCATTAAAATGGTCCCCCTGCCAAGCACCTCAGATGCAGGCAGCATGGGCATCCATTAAATTAATTTGACTTCATTAGTGCAAACCTGCTAGGCCTAGGGTGCCCACAGAGATGCCAGTGGGTGGGAGGTAGGGGGTGGCGGTTGAGTGGCATCAGCCGCTGTGCTCTGAGGAAAGTGAACACATGGCACTGACAGGCGGAATATGGCCTCAGTTCTTACGCCGGGACGGCTGCCAAACAAAGGCAACATGCGTCGCTGGCTTTAGGGGAGCTCAATCAACACCCAGTCAGAGGATTAATGCCATGTGCACCGTGCCACATCAGTGAGGAGGCTGTGGGTCGCCGGGCAGCCTGCAAGTCAAGCATGTACACACAGTGAACAGTGGAGTGATATGGTACCCAGACACTGCCAGTAATTGGACTCAGTCTCATCATCTTTGTTTCTGCAGACAAAAAGTCTCATTTTCATGGAACTTTGTTTGATTTAAATCCCTTTAACTAGGGATGGACATTAACCATCCATAAATTATGTCCACCCAACTACACTTTTAGACAAGTATGGACTTTTGGATTTACCACAAAGCAGGTTTGTACAATCCAACGGCGACTAAGGAAAAACTTGGCAACGTTTTCTAAAGTTTCTGATATTAGAACATTAGCAATAAGACCCCGTTGGTCCATGTTGGTCTATCTGTGGATTTGACTTCCCTCCCCCAGAGGTTATTATTGAACTTGCTCAGAGGGAAGATGTTGCATTGCATTCCTTTAAGCCCAAGCCTGTCACTATAACCTCTAGGTAACCACTGCAGTGTCTCGGGCTGCTCTGGGATCTGGCGGGAAAAGTATGCCTGGCAAATATGCATGTACGGAAATAAATAAGTAAATAATAGAAGGCATGAAGTCCACAAAGAGCTGAAAGGTAGCCTGAGGGTGGTGCCTGACAGCAGCAAACACTTTGATCAGAGGGCCCTGTTGGACGATCACTTCCACATCTGCACATGGGGAATGAGCTGTAAACTGCCAAGAAGCATTTTAATGACAGTTGGAGTATAAAATAAAAGAGGGCTCCAGATGGCAGGTAGTGCAGCGGCTGTGGTTGTGGAGTGGGGGGGTTGGGGATTGGGGGCATTTAAACTGCTTTTTTTATTGATAAAATATGGGGTGAAAAATTGTGCAAGGCTTATTAGGCATCCCACAGTGATGTTGCTCAGCTGGCCAAGCTGTTCAATGTGGCCCTTGTTCAAACGTGCCTGCATAAATTTTGAGCGGTCCTTTTAAACCTTTAAGACCCCGGCTTGTTAAATTCTCCCTGGTTCCTCGAAATCCTCTCACTGGTTTTGTCTTTTGCAAGACTTGCTTGTTTCCTCTGATTTTTTTAGACCATTAAGATAAAAAGATTAGTAGACAATCATAAACTGGGAAGGTCAGAGGAGATTACCCATACACTAGGCTCATTACATGTATAGACTTCCAAGAATAAGAGTTTTGCTCTTTAGCACCTTAATTCCATAGTGATAAAATTAGCTTTGCTCTCCCAGAGATAAAATGAGGTTGGTTTTATTAATTTAACAAACTGCTTGTACTTACACCAGTGTGCAGTGCACTGGACATCAACATTTAGTAACTGGCTACAGCAGTCAGTGGTCAGGAAGTAAACAATGATTCAGCTACCAAATGCATGTATATCTACGTACCTAATCTATGTATGTATCATGAATGTACCTGCATGTCTCTTATCATAATACTGTCACAAACCAGACCCTTTCAGTCATGATTTTTGCAGTAATGAGGTTACTTATATAAAAGCCACCCTAACACTTCATAAAGGAACATGCACATTACTTCACACTGAGCTAGATTCATTCACATTTTAATCAGGTGTTTAAATCGAATTTGGCTGGAAAATGAAAAACTAATTCAAATGCTGATAAAAATTACATGGTATGAAATCACCAGCAAAAATTCCAATGAAATATCACAAATATGACTTTTAATCAGCCATTCTGGGTCTTTTTTCACTAAACTGTGTTTTTAACCACCCTGTCACTAACTTAAAATCCACATGAGCTGATGTATTTGACTGAAAGGCTCTTCTGCCTCCCATTCAAAAATAACAAACAATTTATTTTTCTTCCACTTTCTGAAAACAGTAAACCCCAATTTATCTATAACTACCACTTTAAGGCCAACCCAGCCCTCCTTCATTCCACGCTCTGCCTTCCCTTGGCATCAAAGACAATTACTGTCAACTTCACATCAAATTACAAATGTTGGTTTGCTTGTTTGTCTTATGTGACTTGAAAACTGCCATCTTCCACCAATGGAAGGTCCCCTCCCATCTGCTCTCCCCCTCGTGCCCACACTGATGAGCCTACACATAACTCACACATAAATCCTCTCCTAGTGCATGGGAAGAGAAAGGACAAGCAGCCGACAGCCTAATGGACTAATTTGTAATCGCAAATAAGAAAAATCTGCAGTGTTGGATGTGTTTTAATTTGACAGAGAGTGGCAGCTCAGAGCCAGATCATGGAGCTTCTTACCCAAATCTTTCTCTCCTTCCTGTTTGCTCTGCCTTCCCATCAAATTCTGTCTTTCTTCTCCTCCAAGGAGACAAGTCAAAAAAAAAGAAAGTGATGGCAGAAATGCTTTCGGCACGCTGTGATGCCCAAAGCTCCTGTCTCTGTCATATGTCTTTTCCCCTCAACCCTCTCCCATGCCCATTCCTCGCCGTTTTCTATCTTAACACGGAATCCCTAGGATGAAAAAATACAAGCATCTCTGAGTATTCAGATGTGTTTGAAGTGCAGGACAGTTAGGGGGCGGAGGGGCTTGAGGGACTGTAAAAAATGAATTGAGCCAAGTAATAGGAGAACTGTTTTGAATCATCACCCTCATAAGTTATTTATCAGGGGCCCTTAGTGTGGAGGAAGACTTCAGAGTACTCCCTTAATGTAGTGTCTGATGACTAGTGGTGGGGTTGTTCCAGGAAGTACTGTTGTAAAGCAGGAGGAGAACATTAGCAGAGAAGTCTCTTAGGGGCCAAAGAAAAAGAGAAACGATACAGAGGGTGTCTCTTTCCCAACATGCAACACTGTTCAGAAAAGCAAGGTGTACAAAAAGATGTCCCGAACCCCCAACATGCCAGTGATACCACATGAGAGACAGAGCGAGATGTTCTGTACTGTGATTCCCACCAGGTTGAGCACATTCAAGTGAACAAGATGTGTTGTGCTTCAAATGGTTGTTTTAAAAAAAAAAGAAAAAAGAAAACACCAGAGAACCGGAAGAACCAAAGACATGTGAGAGCTTCTTGTTTTACTTTGTTCAGTTTTTGTTTTTAATTTTGTTCATTTTACTGCATAAATGAACACCATAACATCGCAGTACGGTGGATCTTCAATACCTAGCTTGTGAATGTGCATGTTAAGACATCTTTTCACCAGATGTTCATTATTTCCAGCCGTGGGCACAGTTCCGCTAATCCGCTAACAGCTAACTAACATTTCGTTTAGCAGATTAGCAGAACATGCTTCTTCTGAATTAGGGTTCGCCAACGTCAAGTCTAGTAACAATAAATATAAGTTCAAGTATATTTCAACTGTACAATAATCTAAAAACATAGACTGCTAATAAATATACTATATGCTGGTTACCCAAATCAGTCAGTTTCAGCAGATATATTGACCAAGAGCCTCTATGTTTGCTATGTTAGCCTTTAGTGAGTGGCCATTTAAAAATAAAATCATAAATATAAACTAAACAGATTGACATGATAGTGTAATTAAATTAACCCCCTACTTATGCACACATTGATGAACATAAAGAGTTTGATCATTTTAATATGATGATGCTGTTTTTGTTGTTGTCCTTTCGGCTGTTCCCTTCTGTAGAAACAAGCATGAAGTGAAAGATTTGGCATTCCGGATTACCCAGAGAAAAACCAAAAATGCCTGAGAGACACCAAATAACATCTGTACTATTGAAAATTGTCATTTTTAAACCTGAACTGGATATTTTACCTTTATCTTTGGAGAAACTACAATTTCAGTGTTGATTTTTAATTTATAGGTTGCAATTGAATGCCTCACATCTTCATGTGGTTAAAAAAAAATCTATATATAGGAGTGCAAATTTTATTTTACCTCATGGCATTCTGATTTCCCAGAAACGCATTCAAAGCATCAAGATGTTCAGCAGCTTATGGTGCTTCTCCTCCAGCTAATGGTCCACTCTGGTCTTCCATATTTATTTTATTTTACCGTAGCCTTGAAAGATGTGCTGCTGAGACGACACCATCAGATTAACAAATCCAGATTTGATGATGATTGGTAAATGGACTGTACTTACACAGCACTTTTCTCTTATCTAGACACTTAAAGTACTTTACAACACAATGTGTGTCCTCATTTACCCATTCGTACAGCACTCTACTAGATCTATACAAAGACTAACCAGTTGTAGTCGACCTACCCTTTAAACTGGTTCTATACTTAGTTTTAACAAAAATATCTAGTCCCTTTAAATTATAACAACTTTTCCTTGTCACAAAATAGTTTTGAATGTTTGATGGTAGTGAGTAAGTCTGAGCCTTATACATAAGTAAAATACTGTAATATTATAGTCAACCAAATCATAAAACTTAAGTTATTTCAATTGACAAAGCAAAGTACCAGAAGGATGACAATAATATTTCCTCATTATAATTCTTACAGCCTTTTTTGTAAAATAAAAATAGGCTTAGTTGTTGTCCTATATGCTGTACCCCAAACATTTACACAATAAGTTAAATGCGGAACTATAATCGTATTATAAAGTAAGTACAAAGCATTCTTATTTAATAAGTCCCTTACTCCATACAATACTGCAATTGACTTAGAGATTTTAGTTTTTACAACATTTATATGCGGTTTCCATGATAGTCT
>JARVGQ010001777.1:32657797-32669828 GCA_031762355.1 Hypsolebias martinsi | reverse complement strand
CCCCCCCCCCCTGTGCTCAAAAAACAAGTGTAACTGTTAGGGAAGCAGTTAATGTCTGCCCAGCAGTTTCACTAGTTTCCAGTAATCCATCAATCATCACAAATGGTAGGCCCACGCAAACTCCCACATATTCTCCTACTCATTAATCCAGAAGCATTGCTATGGTAACACAAACTAAATAAGAATCTGTCTAGAAAGTCAATAGAAGAACTGGAAGTTGCATTCTTTACTGTTTTTGTTGTTTTTGTT
Source organism: Hypsolebias martinsi (assembly GCA_031762355.1). Classification (NCBI taxonomy): domain Eukaryota; kingdom Metazoa; phylum Chordata; class Actinopteri; order Cyprinodontiformes; family Rivulidae; genus Hypsolebias; species Hypsolebias martinsi. The sequence goes on along the minus strand of JARVGQ010001777.1, from coordinate 32,669,579 downwards.
TTCTGCAAGTATTTGATGGTTCATAGTATGGCTGGTGCTGAAACTGATGAGCTTTGTGAGCTCATCTGTTTCCGCTTCTCTGTGTTTGGAACTATTGATTATAGTGGGTGAAAGAGTGGAGCACAATAAAAATATCTTCTCTACACTTGTATCCCACCAGGGTCCAATCAACTTTGGGTCGTGTGCCCCTCCAGGGAAAAACATCAGTCTTTTGTATCCTTATAGTGCTTTGTTAGTGCTGGGCTTCATGGGGTGGGATGACATGCTGGTTCACAAGGCCAGCTGAAAACCCACCATAACATATTAAAACACTATTTCAGCAGCTGTATATGTGCTGAAAAGAAAGTACCGTATTTTCCGCCGTACACATTGCACCACCGTACAAGTCGCACCACTGTATAAGTTGCATCAGTCCAAATATGTCTAAAGTGAGTGGGGGGGGGGGGGGACACAAAAATGTCGTTTTGCCATATAAGTCCCATTTATTATGCATCACCGTTGATACATCGCATTTTTTAGGCGTCACCACTGACAATCTGCAAATGTGGGCCGGTGTTGTGCCAAAAATCGATTGGCTGCCAAATGGTGGCCGCGGGAGTGTGCACGGGAGGACTTTAACAATAATTTAACAAGATTAACACTTAAAAACAATTATTTGTTTTCTCAAAAATATAGTAAAGGTGTGCCTCAGTCTAACTTTTCCTCAATAAATGCACTTTGATAGTCAAATCTGCTGTAGTTCAAATGTCGATAAGCGGAAGCAGGAATGCACAGAGGAACGAGTCGCTGTGCATCGCTTCGAAATTTAACAAGAAAACCACCTAAAACCAATTACTTGTTTGCTTGAAATTATAGTAAAGGTATGTCTCAGTTGAAATTTTCCAGAAGAAAAGAACTTTGACAGTCAAATCAGCTGCATTTCAAAAGTATCCACTGCCTCGGTGCTCCGGGAGCACACAGAAGGAGGAAATCAGGAAGGAGGAACGCTGCTTATTTCTTCAAAATTTAACAAGATAAGCACCTAAAACAATTATTTGTCTGCTTGACATTATATTAAAGATGTGTCTCAGTTGAACTTTTACTTAATTAATGCACTTTAATGGTCAAATTAAGCTGCGTTTCGCTGGGGCAGTGCAGCGAAATAAAGCTGCTTTGACAGTTGCTCCAGGCATGATCCCGGAGCTGGTGGCAGACAATGGCAAGCCGATTGTGTAATTAATAACCACTTCTACCTATTACATTACACAACGGCATGCCATACTACTCGACTGCCATCTAGCGGCTGAAAATGGTAGTGTTCAATTTTTTTCAGTCAGAATGAATGAAAACGGTCATATCTCAACCAAAAAAATTGGTTTATAAATATGGGGAAAAATCCATAAATAAGTTGCTTCGGTATATAAGTCATAGGGCATGCAAAGTATGAAAAAAACCTGACTTATAGGGCAAAGAATACCGTAGTCTTTTTAGCCCATGTTTGCAGAGCAGTGACTGTTGATTCCTTACTGGTTGTACACATACAAATGTGTTGAGGAATAATAATAAGCATAAATAGAGCATAATTTGCTATAACACCCCACATACTACAATGTGCAGCTTTTAACATTTATTAAAAATATATATTTTCTCAACCACATTCCTATTTGTACTGACAGAGAAAGTGTTTTGCTGTTGAACTCTTTCTCTCTGTCTCTGACTCATCGAAAATTTGCTGGTTTTCTGTGTACCTGCTTCAGTTTTGACTCTGTTTATTTTGGCTTCCTTAGTTTAATCATATGCATTTATATTACTGAAAGACATGCAATGCAAACACATATTTTCCTTCTTGACTGAATGAATTCAGTATAAAGACCCTTGAGCCTGGCCCAACTAATCCAAAGATTCTGTCAGATGTTAGAAAAGGCTGCCTGAGTACACAAGCTGCTGCCTTGACTCCATCTGTTTGCATATCTCTTATTCAAATACTGGCTGGAACCATCTGGGTCAGGCCGGGTGGATCCGGATGAATGAACGATGAAATTACTTTTGAAAAAATAGACTTTACCTTAGAATTACTTTGAAAAAAAAAAAAAGCTGCAGAGCTTTCTAAATTGCACAAATAAATAAACCAGTAGTTAGACAGTTTGCAGTAAGAGCAAGGTCCTTTAAAAATACAGACTCAGCACTTGAGAGGTAGTTTACAGACACCATTGTCAGGTTTGCTTTATTGACTGTAAACTTGTTTGTTAAGGCAGTCATATACACACTGGTAATGAGCCATTAAACCTTACCTTTTCCAGTACACTACAAAATCAATAAAGAAAATCAATCCAACACAAAATATAGACTCATCACTAACATCTCCGTAGCTAAAATTGTTGAAATGATAATTACTAGGGCTGAACAATTAATTGCATTTGCAATAATATTGCGATATAATGAAACAATATTTTTTAATCACAAAGGCTGTGATTTGATTGGTCACGTGGTTACGCGACTTGCGAGTGAGTGGAGCAAAGCAGAGCAGAGAGCAGTAGAAGTCAACACCACTTTAACCAGTTGTACAACGGTGTTAGGCTCGACAGAAGCTGATACATCCGAAAGTTTGGTACCAAAGAGGAGCGGCACATCTGTTGTTTGGAATTATTTTGGCTATAAAAAAAGAAGACGCTGTGCAACGACAAATATTGTGCCAAACCTGCCTTGATGCTGTTGATACCTCTCGAGCTAGCACCACAAATCTTTACCAACACTTAAAAAAACACCACAAAGCCATTTACAATACTGTAGTTGCATGACTAGAATGCCAGTGACCAGTGCTTCAACTTCAAATAAGCAAAGTAGCAGCCGACAGGGATCACTGACCGAACTGTTTGAAGGTATTACTCTGTATGAACATAATTCAAAACGGCACACGGCAATAACTCAAGCAATAATGGAGTTCATAGTGAAAGACATGATTCCCATTAATATAGTGACCAAGCCTGGGTTTATGGCTTTGGTAAACACAATAGATAAGCAGTACAGAATGCGCTCGTGCACACATTTTAACCAAGTTGCTATCCCGAAGCTATAAAAAAATGCAAAAACAGAGTTGCAGCAGAGCTGAAAATAGTGGAGTTTTTTGTAACTGAAGTTTGTTGTTTGTGCTCATTGAAAAATACATGAGAAGAAGACATTGAAAAATAATTGCATATTAAATCGCAATCTCAATATTGAGGTATAAATCGCAATTAGAATATTTTCCAAAATCATTCAGCCCTAATAATTACTGCTTCTGGATGTGACTCTGCATTAGTTATTTAATCTGCTTACACAAAGAGACTTGAGGAAAATCAAAACATTTAATAGAGATCAAGATTTTCATTATTGCCATCATGAACAAGCCCAAAAAATTAGCACTAGTGCTCCAGAGAGCCCCTTTTGCTTGTTCTTGTTTTTCTTTTACACTTCAATAGCTTAGGCATTCCAACGTACGACAAAGTTTTGTTGACTCGCTTCATTAGTTTTTGATTCAGAGCAAATGATGCTCTGCATATACTTGGCATTGTTAACGATGTTTAATAGACATCTCTGAAGTGATTGCTCGGAAATCTGTCACATAATCCAAGCAAAATAAACATTTCCCCGCAAGTTTATCGTTTCTGTCCCGGACTTTGTCTTTGAATGGATACAATTCCTCCACAGGTTATTATCAGAGATAATAGCCAGCATGTTTCAAAGAGTTAACCAAAACTGATTTTTTTTTTTCAGTATTTGATATTTTACTGTTATTAGCAATCTAATTAGTTTTATTTTTAATTGTGATCATTATAAAAATTGGATTTAACTGACAAGCGGTCTGAATGAGTATCATATGGCTATCATTACTTTTTCCACTGTGAGTTACTAAAATCACAAGCCTTGTCAGTTTCTGGCTGTTGCAGCAGGCAGTAATCCCTGGAATTTAAAACCACTACAACCATTACCATTGTCAAGGTCAGGTCACAGTGTGCTCTGCTAGAATGATGTTACACTGCAAGTGTCGACTCTAAAGCCACAAGCTCGTTCACAAGATCTCTGCAGCTGTCATGATGGAGTTAAAGTAGCTTGCAGAAGCTTCACAAACGTACCACAGTTAGCAACACACTATCTCCATCATCTCCTCTCCTGTAAAGCAAATCCCCTGACATGTCCTGCTGATATGTCATCACAGTTATTAATACGGTCCCACCCACCCTACAGCAGAGTACACATCTGGCCTATTGTTGACTGAAGAGCTCTGTCGTATCATGAAATGAAGGTAAGGGGAGCAGAGTGTTCTTGGCTCATTTTAGAACTCTGCTTTCTCAAAGTAAAGATTCATAGCATGTCTGACTTCAAGGTTTTTAATCATAAGAAGTTCAGAACGTGTGGACAATGCATTATCAAAGTCAAAAGGACATGTAGCTCAGACAAAGAAGCAGATATACAGCAAGCTCTTACATTTCATGTTTTATCTGTTGCTTCTGCAACTCAAAATGTAAACATGAAGTTTATTAATAATTGAGTGCTGAATACTTATTATTAGACAAGGTTCAGTAACAGCTTTGTGTTTGGTGATAAATTTTAATTTCTCTGTAGAGACAGTGTCCTTAAACAACCTCAACCTTAGTCACTCCTCCTTTTATAATGGCAGCTGAGCAGTGGAGGCATCTCTAAAGGTGACTGCATGGGTATTTGGTGTCCTGGATAACCCTGCAGTGAGACTCCAGGGAAAAACCAGGATTACATTTGTCAGAAACCTGAGGCCTGATGTCTGCATCAAAAGTAAATTCCACTTAACGTGCCACATCCACTTCGACCAAGGCCTCGGGGCTTTAGAAGCCACAAACTTCTTTATATAGTGCATGCTACATTTGCTTCAGATGGAGGTGTGAGGGCAACCGGATGTTTGGAAATGAGTGCCAGTCTCCTCTACCCCACTTCCAGTTTTCCACTTCATCACTTGCCATCCCGCTCCTACCTCTAAATCCTTCATTCCTCGGTGGAACAAGTAGTGTTGATCCCGAGAGCCTTGCTGGTTTTCACAGAGGTGGACTGACATGAGTAGGTTATCAACGTGAACACCTAAGCTTAAGTGAGACATACTGAACAACCTCTCACCCCTGTTGCATTAATCATTTTTGAACTCCACAACTGGGCAAGCTGAAAGTTTAGGGGTCCCGGATATCTGGGGTATGTATGGTATGGAGTCTGTGGATGTAAAATAAGTTTAGAGTCTAAAGCGGGGGTCTGCAACCTGCGGCTCAATGCGGCTCTTTGGTCCCTCTGCAGCGGCTCTACGTTTTGACCAAAACTACCATAAAACTGAAGTTTATAGGTTGTTGTTCCAACAACAAGAAATGTCTAGTTTTAGCAGTTTTCCAGTCACTTATTTTGCCAATATGTGAATGATAGTACTAACACAAGAAGTAAAACTTGTTGTCTACATGTAGTTTGTTAGCCACTTCTTTTAGCTAACTTCTGTCTTACAATGTGATGTTTTTCTCAAATCCACCATTTATTTTTTGGGGTGGTGGGGGGTGGTGGATATCTTTAAGGCAAGTTGCTGAGAAGAAATATGGTGAGTAAACTAGATAACAATAAAAATAAAAAGTCAAAGTAAATGCAAGTATTTATTTTCATTTTAAAATTCAATTATGTATCCAACAAACTGGCCTAATTATTAACTTTATGCTTTATTACTTCATAATAGGATACTTGATGAATTATTTCCACAGTTTAAAAAATAAACTCAAATATTTTTTTGATTTGATTTGATGTTTATTTATTCATTTTAAAAGAACAATACAAAACAGTTTCATCAGATACAAGAATACAAATAGGATAAAATGAAAGGAGCAGAAAGAAGAAGAAATCTTATTATTATTACTTAAACTTACATGTAAAGTAGCTTTTGATACATATGCTTGAAAGAACAAACACACTTTGTTTGTTTGTTTTGTGTTCTCTTATACCAAATAAATGTTTGTCAAATACCATACATTTCAAAAAGATTCCTCAGGTTAAAGAGCTGCTATGCAAGTTGTTCTGTAGTTGAAAAGGTGCTGTTCATAAACCAGACCATATGGCTCTTAAAAACATACATGTCATTGGAATATTAATTAAATGTTTTAATCAGTATGCTTCTTTTGAACCGTTGGTTTGTTCCCATAATTTTTAGGTGACTGGAATTCCCGTTCATTTTTAGGGACTCCAGTCTTCATCAGTGGCAAAAAGGTGTCTGCTTGTGGTTTTAGTATTTCAGTTATGATTTAGCAAAACATATATATGATAATAAGATCTAGAATACTAAAACATAAATTGACCAATAGTTTTAAATTGGTTGCTGATATGATATTTTTTTTATTCTGAAAGGTACATTAATCCATTGTCAACATATTAAATTTGAGACTTGTGAGTTATTTTTTTTCCAGATTTAAATTGAACTATTTATCCATCAAAAGTTACATTTGTAATGCCAATAATGTAACAAAGATTACTTATAGGTCGAAATGATCCAACATGACATGTTTCAAACTGGTTTATATTGATCATAAATAAAAAAAAAAGCTTAATAATATCTACAAAGTAAATTTATCAATAACAAATATAGTTCAGTTACTAAAAGTTATATTCAACAAGTAGACATGTTTTTCTGTTTTTCAATTTTTGGTCAGTGATTTGTAGAATATTTTAAAATACTTTTTTTTAAGTCAAAGTGTACAATTTATCAAACTTAGACAAAAATAATTATACAGCATTTTATACTTTATCTTAGAAAACATGCTTTTGGGTTGCACTTCTGGAGAATTATTATTAAAACGAGAAATAATTTGAGGGGTTAAAATATATATGTGGTTAAAGAATTCTAGTTACATCATTAAAATCATCAGTGTTGTTACTGGGATGACAGATGCAGATAAAGCAGAGCCATTCCTACTCAATAACTGCTTCATCATTTTTAACGTCTGCTGCAAAAATATAGTGTTTTGAATATGTAAGTACATCTTTCAGCCATTAGATGCATGTGTGAACACCACATGCAGAGAAAAATAGACACAAATAAAGAGATTGATTAGTGAGCTGCAAGCTGGGCATCATAAACACAAAGAACAACCTCCACAGTAGAAAAGGACAGTGTGACTGAATGCTCGCATGACAGCCTTCAAAAGATGGGCATATGAACTGTTCTGCTATCAGTGTATAGTCATTGGTGTGTTTTCCTTCTTTTATGCAGGCCAATTGGCTTTTGGATGGGAATGGCTCAATCTCTGCTTTACTGCAACGAGCATGGAGCCCTGGGCTACTTTTCTGAAGAGGTGAAAAGCTGTAGCTGCCCTGTAGAACAGCCCACCTGCCAAGGAGTGATCCCCTGTGTTGTGGGCACCTCTCCCACTTCCTGCTCCCTCTGTGCCGCTGACAACGCCACCCGCTGTGGAGCCTGTCATCAGGGGAATCTCCTCCACCTTGGTTCCTGCCGCCCAAGCATTGCACCTTCCCTTGACCATTATTTCAACTTTGACCTGGACATGCCAGATGCTGAGGTTCTCAAAGCCCTTCAACATATGTTCTACACTGCTTATGAAACCACATAAGGCTGAGAGCATCTGTGATTATTTGAAGTCATATTAGTGCTTGTAACTTTGTGCTAGTACAGAACCTACGTTATATGCATACTCTGTTAAAATATACAGTATTAAAAAAATAAGTTAAAACAAGTTGTAATTTTAGTGAAGTCTGCAGCACTAGCTACAGGTTTTTTGGTTTGTTTTTTTTGTCTTTTGCAAATTCAGTTAAAATACTATTTTCTTTAAGTTTGAAAAATCACACTAAAGTTTTAATCAATAACCTTTTAGAGGAATATTTTAAACATGTATGCAACATTATGTATGCATTGGCCACTGGTCGTCATTTAAGATTTTTTTTTTTTTCTCCTAAGGTAAAATACCTGCTTAAGCGACTGGACAGCAGAATAGAGGTCCATGCAATCTACATAAGCAACGATGTCCGCTTGGGAAGTTGGTTCAATCCTGCTTGGAGGAAGAGAATGCTATTGACTCTCAAAAGCAACAAAAACAAATCCAACCTCATCCACATGCTGATGGGTATTTCTTTTCAGATATGCTTGACAAAGAATTCAACACTAGAACCTGTGCCTGTGATTTATGTTAATCCTTTTGGAGGGAGTCACTCAGAAAGCTGGTTCATGCCAGTAAATCAGCCTGACTTCCCAGACTGGGAGAGAACTAGACTGGACTCTGTTGCCACTGCACAGTGTTACAACTGGACGCTGTCATTGGGCAACAAGTGGAAGTCCTTCTTTGAAACGGTGCACATCTACCTACGAAGCCGCATACTCACAGATGACCCGACAGTGAATGAAACTCTCTTCTATGAACCTTTGGACCTGGAAGACCAAACTTCAAACCTGGGCTATATGAAGATAAATACACTTAAAGTTTTTGGATATAGCATGCACTTTGACCCTGAAGGCATCAAAGATCTGATTCTACAACTGGACTATCCCTATACGCAAGGTACACAGGACGCCGCCTTTCTGATGTTGCTAGAGATGAGAGACCGGATTAACCGTCTGTCTCCACCAGCACCACAGCCACTTGACCTGTTTTCTTGTTTGCTGCGCCATCGCCTCAAGCTGTCTGCAGGAGAGGTGGCACGAATCAAGGAATCTTTACAGATCTTCAACTCCAAGATTCCTAATGCTTTTCCTGAACCTGACCTGGCTCAGCTGTGCAGCTAGCTAGCTTAGCACAACAGTCAGGTTCATGAGTTGTACTGCACAAACAGTGGAGTTGTTGCTTCAGGGACAATCCTGTTGAAATGGCCACTGGAACAGTTTGAATATACAAGACAGTGACTCTAAAGGCTGGCTATGTAGGCCTTTATTTTAGGGAAATTTGACAGGTTTTCAGGTGATACTTGTACCCTTTTTAGAGGCTGTACAGTACCTGTTGAAGACATACTTTGATCTCATTACTATGTTTTTGGCAAACTTTGTACAAAGTTAAGGTCAAAAGAATATCCTGCCCTGACAAGTGTTTGTGATTTAACCCACAGCAGGTAGCTGTCTTTCAAAAGATAAATACGATTTAGATATGTTTGGAGGCATTTATGAATAATATTCTAACACCAGTCAAAGGATTTCCCCTTTTCTAACTATTTAATTTGGATACAGGAGTAGAGTTGGGGGTGACCGAATGATATTACATCTGTAGGGAATGAGTTACATTACACTTAACAGTTTGAAATTTGATCATCCTGAACTTTGGTAAACGCTTTGAATATTTCTTTGAATATTTCTTTTCAATCCACATCTTCCATTTTATCTGGCATTTGGAAACTTGTATCTTTTGTCAAAATCTGAAAGAAAAGCCTGTTAGTCATGTTCTAGTAATGGTGGCATGTTTATGTCAAAAGAAGTTAAACCTATTGGCGAACTGAGTAGCAAAACAAATGATGACTTCCCTCTGGTCTAAAAATGGTAGGAAAAAATCTGTCTGATAAAGGGAGGACAAAGGTCTGCGAACGTGGCGCTGTAAATAATGCTCCATCTAACCCGAGATTGTGGACTAGTGCACATTGCTTTCTGGATAACTGAGTGAAAAGACCAAAAAAATGTTTATAACAAAACAGACTCATGCCTTATATGGAAAGTCATTGTTAAAATAAAAAGCACATTTAATTTCTGTGTTTGGTTTCAAAGCAAAGGTTGTATCGCTTTTTATATTTCTACTAAGATGAAACAACAATCTCCAGAGTATGTGCTAATGTAGCTTTTATATGTACAGTAAATGCCAGTCACATTTCTTTGCTTGTTTTGATTTAGTGTTGTGAAAACTTTGAGTCACCTCCCACAGTGCTCACCAGTACTTGCACTATGTAAATGTTCTGCAAAATCTTCAAATATACAAATTCTATAAATGGGGACTGTTTCACTTTACTATGACAACGTTTTTCAAAAGTTTGTTTTAATCTGTTTTTGTTTTTGTTTTTTAGCCATCTTTTTCATGTTCTCTATGTTTTAATGCAGGTCAATTTTTTTCTTCTGTTTTCCAGTAAATACAAGGTCACAAGGTAATCCAAGGCAGTGATGCTGCTCTAGAGAGTTTGCAGATTCACAAGAATGAGACTTGATATGATGTAATATTTTTTACACCAGTTTCTCTCTAAAAGTCAGTAAACCTTGTGTCATTTTCAGCTGTTCTGTGCTCAGCTTGCTTAAGTAAAGACAAAGTGGTTTATCTTTTTGGGGGAGACATTTCTTTATTAAAAAGGGCCTTTGAGTCCAAACAGTTAAATAATTATACTGGTGTTGTACATTTCTGGTCAATGACCAACAGGACATACAGGTATGTATCACAATACTCTGTGAACAATTAGTTTAACTAAAAAAACAACCAGCAGCATACAGGGTTACATACACTTTAATTATAGCATAACATGCAGGGTAATTACATGGTGCTACCAGGTTATGTTATCCAGCACTTATGTGAAAGAGGAGCAAATGCAAACAGATCCACAGTACAGTAATAGAATAAAAAGATGTTATTAGCATCATCATCTTTCTAAAGTCCACTGTCTTCGGAGCATTGAGCTCCAGGTTGTTCTCCCTGCAGCAGGTCAACAGATGGTCGGTCTCCTTCCTGTAAGCTGTTGCATCCATATCAAATAGAGGAGAGTGGTGTAAGAGATGTCAAGTTGGGTGGATGTAAACAGGTGCTGATGTCGGACTATCTATGTATGGTGGAGGGGGACATTTTATAGAAAGTAATCTTAAAAGTTAAATAATGATCAATAAAATAAGTTTTGTGGGTGTGTTGATTAAAATAAAGATTTATGTCTGTCAAGGTGTTGAAACAATCAGATGTTATTATGATTTTTATTTTTTGTAATCAAACAGATCCTATATACCCTGATGCATGCTCAATAATCCAGGTAGAAAAATCTAAAAAAGCTAAGTCTGATCCTATATAATCTATTTTGTGATCAAACAAATATTCATTAAGGGATTGTTAGTTAGATCTGGATTTCACTTTTAATTGTTAAGGCAAGTGATTTTAGAAGAAGGGTTTTTGTGAGTTTATACTTCTCTTTTAGTAAGTATTTTTTTACTTAGGATTAAAAGTAAGATTATACAGGTAGTCCTCGAATTACGATGCAGATCCGTTCCCACGGCGGTGGTGTAAACCAAATTTGACGTAAGTCTGAACATACGTACAAACTGCACGTACAGTACTGTATTACCAAGTAATTAGCCTGTCAGTATACTACATAATTATCAAAAAACACATACATTTGGGAGCCATAATAAAGGGGAAAAATAATTAATTTCTTACTGGGAGCTGCTGGTCATTTCTTCATCAAACTGTTAGCTCGTGCACCGCCATGCTTTGAGGTCCACAGCGTTTACAGCAACATCTGTTAGCATGTTAGCTCGTTGCTCAGCTGTGGCCTGTGTGCCTCGTAAACCTCTGCTCAAAACAATAAGGTCTCCTGTATTTCCACGTGCGGTCCTGTGGTCCAGAGTTAACATATTTAGCATATTAGCCCCTCCTGACCCCCTCTGCTCCTGCTCCGGTCTGCCTGGGGTCTCCTGTAAGTTTCCAGCGCGTCAAGCTCCCCACTCCCTCCCTCTGTTCTGTAAGTTTCCACTGACCGTGTGTCAAACCCCCCCCCCCCTTCCTCCCTCCTGCTCCTAAGTTTCGTTTCAGTACCGCATATTCGGGTGTGAAGGCGCATAAACCACGTAACTTGAAACAATGCTTTTCAATAGGAGGTC
>JARVGQ010001777.1:32616141-32628509 GCA_031762355.1 Hypsolebias martinsi | reverse complement strand
CTGATCTGCACAGGAAAATCTGATTCATCCCTCAGCTTGCGCTGCCAGCTCTCTGAAATGAACATTAGGTTCTTGATTTATGCCTGGGCTTTGACTGTAAACGTGTTACAGCTTAACACGCATCCCCATCCTTGTGCCATCAACTCTTTTGTGAGCTGAAACACAGAGACAGAAAGGAATAATTGAAATGTGCCAGCTGTCCCCACTCTTTAGCTGTCTTGGCGAGCGTTCTCCTTGCCCACTCCTCTATTACCATCTCGGAGTGATTTGCAAAAACATTGCCTTGGCTCCCCTCTTTACCAGCTTGGAGATGCTTGAGGCAGATTAAATAGTGTGAGGAAAAGCAAGCCGTTGCAAATATTTCCTATGATTTTATTATTAGCACAGTGATTCAACACTGCTCAGCCCTTCTGTTTCCCCATACAAAATCATTTTGCTGAAATCACCCTGCCTTTTTTTATGACTGAATACCTCACGGCAATGAAGTGTTGATTGGCAAAACTGTAGTTTCCTGCCTTCTGCCAGTATCTGTTCAAGCCATCTTCCACAGTCATTCACTCGTGAGCTAAGCCTTAGCTCTTGGCAGATTGCTTGTCTAGAGAGGTACAAAAACCAAATCATTGTGAGCTCAACCGTCAAGAGCAGGAGAATATTCTGTCAACCACAGCCAGCAGGAGACAGATCAAGTCAGCCGCATTTTCGCATACCCTGTGCATCTTCCAACCTCTTCCCGCAGAAATGCTGTTTTATTTAAATATCTGTCTGTCATGTCATTTATCAGTGCCCTGACTGTTTATGCTTTGGCAAAGCCAGGAAGGGAGTAAACCGTGGTGTTTGCCTAGTAAATGAGAACACCCAGTGGCCTGAAGCTTCTCTCATACCACAACATCCTCTTGTCATGAAAATAATTTCCATATTCTTGTATCTAATCTTAAAAGGCTTTTTGCATGCAGGTTCTGTTTCCCAGGTTGTTGTATTTACTGGCCTGAGTGTCGGCACTGAGCAGGAAAATTATGTAACACGCCTATTTACATGCACGGCATTGGGTTACCGAGGGTTTTAGTTAGAAGCCAAACAATCTCTTGAGCACTCGTCACATTCATGAGGCCGTTGGGTCCGTTTGCATGTTGACAGGTGCACATTTAAAATAAAGTGGTCTATAAAAGGCTTCAGAGAGTTTATTTTTAAGTTCGTTTTACAACTCAAAGCATTTAAGGACCAATGTATAAGAATATTGTCTGTTGTATGACCACACTAAAAAAAACACACTTTTCTTATATTACGACTACAAACCCATTCTTGTCCAGTTTAAGCCCAAACTATTCCAAGACTAGTCCAAGCTGAGCCATCTGGCATCAAGGCCACATAGGCTCCTATCAATGCCAGCTCTCCAGATGTTCCACAGGGACAAACAAGGTCACGTGCAAAGGATATCGAAAGCAGGAACAGCTGTGTGGCGACACAGCGTTCACCCCAGATTCCCCCCTGGACACATCAGTCATAACCAGCAAATCCCTGCAGCTTGTTGTCCGTCTGCTATCTCAGTCCCCGTCTGCCCCCTCCACTCCCTCACCAACTTGCAAACTCATATCGCTGCAAACCAAGGCACGTGCGCCTAGGGCATGTCTCAATTCCCCACAGTAAGCAGAGCCACAGGAACAACTATAAAAAAATCAATACTGGGATGAGATGTCAACTGGTGAGCAGACCTGCCAACACCCCCCAGGGGGACGTTCGTGTTCCCCTGGTGCATAAACCCAGCTAACGGACGAGGGGATCCACCCCCACCGATGGGCTGCCCTCCAACCTGCCTGACTCACTTACACCATCTGCTCAGGTTTGTGGAAGGGCTTCACAACAGCTTTTTTTTTTTGGTACACACATTGTTTTGGCATTTGTTTCACACGACTGCCTGTGGCTTGCCTACTGTTGTAGCAGCAGGTGATAACAGGCAAGGTGTGTTCCATGTCCTGACAAAACGAGCACAACAATGCCACATTTGGCAGGTTGCTGAAGGGCCTAAAACTTGAGTTGACAGCTCTGCAGTTTTGAGACAAGAGAATGACATCACATGTGGTACATGAGGTGGAATGAAATTGTGTACACAGGGTCCCAGTTATATCCAACATTAGCAAAAGTATAAATTGTAAAAGAAAACCGTAATAAAGATCTAAACTCTAAGAACTAAGAATACGCTAAATACTTAATAGTACAAAAACAATACGCCAACTTCGTGTGTTAAAGTCATATAAACAATAAGGATGTTTGTGTTTTTGTTATAAATTGTTCACTGCATCAGACAAATTGTATTTAATGATATTAAGAAATCTTTTTTTAACCTGACTACTAATTCTGAATATATATTATACATGGTCTAAATGTCAGCATTACCTGTAAAGTCAAGAAGCTATTGCCAAAATGAATTATTTTTCTTTTTTGAACAGATTTAGTCCATTTTTGTTTTGTTTTGGGTTTTATTTGATTTTTTTCCCCATTTGGTCTGCACATCGCTGAATTGACGAAGGCTCTGATTCGTTTGTTTGTCAGAATATGCCAACATTAAAAACTTGTTTTGTGTCCACCTCATGTCATATTCATATGTTGGTGTGTGAGAGCGTTCAGTCTGGTTTTAATCAGGGGTCTGAGCTGAAACCTCCCTGCCTCTATTAGAGCCCATGAGCATCATCATTAAGATAACCCAGCGCTTGTTGTGGCCCTGGTGGAGCCGCATTAAAATGAGAAGCCCCCTCCATCTCTTAGTGACTGTATTAAGTATTTCTTTAGTATTATTTGCCTTGCATTGTGTCTGAGAGAGCCTGTTGCCATGGAAACATCACCCAGCAGCGACATTTCGACTGTGGATATTTGCTTCTTCGACTCTGTTTGTGTGCCAGTGCCTGTCTCTCTCTGTCTTTGCCTCGAGTCCCCTCCTCCATTTTTTCCTCCTTGCGGCAAAAAGAGCCTGACAGTTTAATCCGAATCCCAGACCCTTATAAATCGTGAGGTCTATGTACGTCTGGACTCGGGAATTTATTTGAAAATCGTGACACCTTAGCTGGCCCCAGTGCTCCTGTAAACGCGAAGGATAAGGAAGGGGGAGCTCCACAAATAAAAAAAATTAAAGCTCTGCCTTGCCTTTTTATTGGCCTTTTTATGGGTGTGAGGATCCTTGAAAGATTAAACGGGCTGTTAATGGTGACTGGGTATTCCATTAGTGTGCAGCTTGTCGAGTCCTCACTGGCTTGAAAACAGCTTCCAGCTCTTCTCATTTTTTTAACTGTCACGAAAAAACATATTTGTTTAATTGAAACACTAGTAAGGTTTCTGAGTAAAGTACCATTGCATCATAGCTGGAGATTAGAAAGGCCATTCTCACCATTAGGTTGGCTTCCCTCTGTCTCAAATTCCACCAGTAGCAACTTGGATTCATAAAAGACTTTTTTTTTTATTGTAATAGAATAATTTCCTCAAACTTGATTTTCTTTTGACCCGTTTTTCTTTAGATTCAACTCCCAGAAAAGCAGAATAGCACCAAATGTCTTGTTTTTTTAATGCCGTTTATAAGGGGTTTATTATTCTGAAAGACATCAAGATGCTGCATTTGCTGCCACTTTAATTTTCTTTCTACAAAAGTACATAATTACAGTGATTAACTTGCAAAAGTGAACGTATGAAAAGTCATTCAGAGGCATGCTGATAATAAAAGCTGCCTCTACGTTGAAAAGACCCCTGATTTATGATTTATGGTGCAGACAACATGGCCGAGTTCAGAATGCTCTGACTGTGGTTTTTCCATATCCCCTGAAAGAGCAGGAAGCCAGGCTAGAACAACCCGGTGACAGAAAGGCCACGATCTCACTTCACAGCACAATTGAAACATAATTATTTCATGCCAGATTGTGTGCTCAGCAAAGCCCTGAATGGGCGCTGACATTTAACTTTAATTAGCTGTGATTTATTCATACTGACTTGATCGCGGGAAGAAATTGGATCATCTGATTATAGTGAAGCATGAAAATGCCCTGATTAAACACTTAATGGAACCTAGGGAGAGAAAACAAGAGGAACCTTGCACGGGGGACACTTAGACAACCTTATAAAAGAGGAAAGGGAATTGTTTTACTTCATCAGTGGTGCTCAGTGATTAAGCTTTTTTACACATGGCAGCTAAATGTTACCCTCTTCCAACTAATACCGGTGCTTTAGAATCTGATCAGGAAGTGGCTCAACATCTGAAACCGTGAAGTCTAGTCCAGATGTAATCTTATTTTTCATTTCGTTCCAGGTGTGCCAGCGAATGAGAGTCCCGAGTCCAAGACTTGCAGCTCAGCCAAAGTGTCAGGACTCCAGCGCAGCCAGGAGCAGAGCAACACTGAGGTGCCCTTTGCACCTCCCGTGCCCAGCCCCACCCCAGCTTCGGCACCTACGGGCTCCCCTGCACCAGCAGCAGCGGCAGCCCCCACAAAGCCTCGTGGGTCACGCCTTCCCACACCTCCTCTCAGTGTTAAGAAAGAACAGCCACCGCCTCCCCCACTCCCAACCCCACCCCTACTGAAGGCACCACCCCACCTGCAGCTCCACCGTCCTCACCCACACCCGCACCCAGATCCTCGTGTTCTTCCACCCCCACCGCACCACACACGGCCGGTCATCAGTCACCAGGTGCACCACCCGCTGCAGTACAACAGCCTCCACGACATCAGGTAACTTCCAGCGTTTGCGTTCTTGGTTTCTGTGACACAAACATCTGAAAAGCACCGGTCAGCAAAAAGAACGGGGAATGAAAATGTGCCCAACAAACACACAGAAGTAGGTCGTGCACAATCCACCTTCAGTTAGCTGAGAGGTGTGTGAATCCACATAACATCTGGTTGCCCACAACCAAAACAAAACTGTGGGAAAAATAAACCATTTCTAGGAAACTAGCCTCTTCTTTCTGTTTTACCTTTTCTTATGTTGCAGACATGAACACCTCATGTAATGTATTACTGCTAATCCAGTGCTGTCAGTGATGAATTACCTGCAAGAATTTTCAAATTACTCAATCACTCATTCCTTTTAGACCCACCTAATCCTGTCCAGGATAGACAGGGTGGGGGCTGAGGGACTGGGACTGATCCCAGCAAAGATGGGTGTATATTTAGGACAGGTTGTCAGTCCATCACAGGGCCGACACAACAACACCTGAAACACCTAAACACCACTCAGTTCATTCCAAATGAGTACCATATTTTTTGCTGTAGAAGTCACACCGTTTTGCATAAATTTGCAGGTCCTGCGACTTATACACCGAAGCGACTAATATGCATCCCCCCATTTTTATAACCCAATTTTTGTACAAGATCTGACAATTTCATTCATTCTGACATGAAAAATATTGAACACTACCATTTTCAGCCACTAGAGGGCCCTCGAGTGATATAGCAAACCAAGTGTCTCATTAATAGGTAAAAGTGGCTATTAATGAGACACTTGGCTTGCCATACAGAAGCCACCTTCGTCTCGCTCCGGAACTCCTGGAGCAAACGTCAAATCAGCTGCATTTCACTGTGGCGCCCAGGTGAAATGCAGCTGATTTGACCCTTAAAGTACATTTATTAACGAAAAGTTTAACGGAGACACACCTTTACTATAATGTCGAGCAAACAAATAATTGTTTTTAGGTGGTTATCTTGTTAAATCTTGAAGAAATGCACGGCGAGTCCTCCCTCTACGCGCTCTCACTTCCACGAATCGGCTTTTGAAAATGCAGCTGATTTGACCGTCAAAGTGCATTTATTGCGGAACAGTTAAACTGAGACACACCTTTGCTATAATTTCGAGCGAACATATAATTGTTTTTAAGTGTTAATCTTGTAAAATTCTTGTTAAAGTCTTCCCTTGCACGCTTCCAAGCCAATCAATTTTTGGCACAACACCGGCCCACGTTTCCGTATGGTCAGCGGTGACGCATAATAGATGCAAATTATATGGCAACACACCTTATTTATGTTTTGTTCCACTTTATTAGACATTTTTGGACTGATGCGACATATACGGTGGTGTAACGTGTACGGCAGAAAGTACGGTATATATGTCAGCTGATAATTATTTAATTTCACCTCACCAGGTAACAGTCAGCAGTCTATTTGTACTCAGCAGGCAAGACTGCATAATACACCACACAGTTGACTGTTTTTCATTACACTTGTTTTTTCAGATTGTGTCCTCATCTTTCCTTGACCCAGTAAAAGAAATGTGCAGACAGCACTGTTGAGCAAAGTCAATGCAAAGTGTCAAACTTGTCATTGACATAACTGAACTGCTACCAGAAAGACATGTTGCTTTTTAAAATATTAAAACTTAGGACCTATGTGTGTGTTTATGTGGTGTTTTTTATTAGAACGTGTTGTTTGTTTTTATCTGCAGCCACAGCAGCAGCCCGCTGGGTCTTCCCAAACAGCACTTACCTACATCCCCTCACCACCACCTGAGTGGGCTCCCATCTTCAGCTCCCACTTTGCCTTTGTCCATAGCTAACCTATCTACCTCGCACTATTCCTCCTTACGGAGCCCCGCTCATCGCCATTCGGCCATGTTTGCAACCCCAGCCACACTGCCGCCACCACCAACCTTACCAACTAACAGTTTAGTGGTGCCTGGACACCCTGCTGGCACCCCCTACCCAGGTAAAGCTGCACACCTTGCATGCTATAGCTTCTCTGCAGACACAAGCTTTTAGACAAATATATTTATTTATAGGAAATAACACTAGCTTCTTAGTTTTTTGCTTTGATTTTTATTTTTATAAAGGATTTTGAGAAAATAGCTTTAAAATATGTGCATGTTTTTACTGTGTTTTGTTTGTGGTTATATAGTTTTTAACTGACCTTTTAGTTGATGTCAGTCTAAACGCAACAGATCAGAGTTGAATATTATTGAATACTACAGTAACCACTTAATATTTTACAGAGTATTTCATTCTTCAGTTGCACTAGACCTGACTGCACAGCTCCCCTGTATTCATTCTATAGTTATAGCAATAAGAACAAAATGTTTACATTAGAAAGACAAGTTTTTATTAAGCGTACAGCTGGCCCTCAGCCTAAAATGATTAAATAAGATATATGGGGCTGAAACAAACAATATACAATGGGCTTCTCTGGTAAGTTGTTTTTATTACATTGTAACTTTAAAAATGATGTATGTGGCCATTTAAGATGCCTGATCCATCCGGCTCATTTTGTTTCTCCATCACTGAGTTTTAAAAGGTCCCACTCATGATCTCAGTTATTAATCAGAAGCACATTTTCATTTTGGTTTGGCTTGTAATGAAAAGATTGCTTTCAGTATTTTTCCACAAATTCCATTTAAATCAGTTTTCCACAGAACGTTTGCATAGTCAGATCAAAACTGTTGACTAATGCTTTAATTCTACTGCAGTATATGATGTTTTAAAGCTAATGCTACACGGTGACAGTGGTAGACAGCACAGCTTTTATTCTTGCCCGTATGTAAGCACATGACTTTAGGGTTAGGGTTGATAATATCAGGAGGTCGTGCCAGTTTCTTCAGTAGCAACACCTCAGATAACCAACTTTATTTGAGGACTTCCAAAGACCTTCACAAGTAAAATTAGCCTTTAATTGTTTGAGAAACATTAATTTTAGGTCACTGTTTGAGGACACTACAAATCAATGGATTGTTTTTATATTTGTAGTTTTAAAAAAAAGTCTTGAAATCCCTGAAAAAATAAGTTTGATGTAGCAACTGGACAGCCATCCCAGCTGGAGACCTTTCAGAGATGTAGTTAAAGAAGATTTGGATGATATCCAGCCTTCTGATATGTTTTTTATTTTATTTTTAATGCTACAACGTTCTGGCTGGTAGTTTAACGTTATGCTCTATAATTTTATCAAAAACAGACAAATTGTCAGTTATTAAACAAAGCGAAATGTCTCCAGTGGTGATGGTGTCTCCATTACTTATAAGAAAATATGCCAGTTATGCTTTGACTTTCTAATAGAGGGCAAGACTGTGTGTGTTTTCTGCTGGGATGACTCTTGGTTCTCTCTTGTCTTTAGATACCAGCCTGTTGATATCATTCAACCAACCTATCATGTATTGCCAGCCTCATTCGGGGATTCTGATTGGCACTTTGTCACAGGCAACTCTCTTACCACCACCAATGAGTCCCCACGTAGAAAACCCTCACAGCATGAGCTGGAGAAACAGAGAATGCCAGGTGACTATTTCTTCTTCTACTTTCGTTGTGAAGACTGACTGGGCGCTTGTGCCTTTTTTTTTTCTTGTGTCCCCCTTCCCTCCCATTTTTTATTTTCTCCTTTTTTTTTTTTTTTTTTGGTTTTCCTCGCTCTCCTTTCTTGCAGAGCATGACCTTCTGAGGCAGGAGCTGAACAACCGCTTCCTGGTTCAGAGTTCAGAGCGGGGCCGGGGGCCGTCTGCCTCGCCGCTGGCCCCCGTGTCACTCCTGAGGGCCGAGTTTCACCAACACCAGCACATGCACCAGCACCAACACACCCATCAGCACACCTTCACGCCCTTCCCCGCCAGTCTGCCCCCGGCTGCCATCCTCACCCCGCCCCCCGCACCCCCCATGGTGCGTACCCCAGCCAGAAATGTGAGGATAAGTAAAAACAAATTTTAAAAAAATTAGCTCCCAGACCTTCCCACTAGCTCACCTGTCAATCCCTCCAATTTTCTCTTTAATCAATTCCTTCTATCTTTCCCCTCATGTTTACCAGATAAACCCTGTAGCTGTATAAACCCCTTTCTCTAAATAAAAAACATTTATTTTATTTTAGATCCCTCAAACCATATTTTTCGCCGTACGCATCGCACCGCCTTATAAGTCCCATCAGTCCAATTATGTCTAATAAAGTGGAAAAATCCATAAATACGTTGCTTCGCCGCATACGTCACATCTATTATGCATCACCGCTGTCAACCCGGAAACGTGGGCCGGTGTTATGCCAAAAATCGATTGGCGGCCACGGGAGCATGCACTGGAGGACTTTTAACAAGAATTTAACAAGATCAACACTTAAAAACAATGATTTGTTTGCTCAAAATTATAGTAAATGTGTGTCTCAGTCTAACGTTTGCTTAATAAATGCACTTTGACGGTCAGATCAGCTGCATTTCAAAAGCCGATTCGTGAAGTAAGCGAGTGCACGGGAGAGTACTCGTGGTGCATTTCTTTGAAATGTAACAAGATAAGCACCTAAAAACAATTATTTGTTTGCTTGACATTTTAGTAAAGGTGTGTCTCAGTTGAACTTTTACTTAGTAAATTCACTTTATTGCTCAAATTAGCTGCATTTCACCAGGGTGGTGCAGCGAAATGAAGCTGATTTTCACGATTACTCCAGATGAGCTGGACGAAGGTGGCCTCTATGGCAAGCCGATTGGGTCATTAATAACCACTTTTACCTATTACATGATACAACGGCATGCCATACAACTTGACTGCCACCTAGTTGCTGAAAATGGTAGTGTTCAATATTTTCAGTCAGAATGAATGAAAACAGTCATATCTCCGCCAAAAATTGATTTATAAATACAAGAAAAATCCATAAATAAGTTGCTTCGACATATAAGTCACAGGGCATGCAAATTATGCAAAAAACGCAACTTATAGGGTGAAAAATACGGTTCTGTCCTACTATATAGCATCACATTTATTCCACATTAGAAAGGAACATGGCCCTCCCTATGTCCCCTCCCTTTAAGCAAGCACACATCAGAGTCTCTTAGTTTGTTTAGATACACCGAAATACTGTTCATGTGAGTCATAATCAATCAAATCCATACTGAACAGACTTAACCAGCACTTTACTGTTTTCATCTGTTGCAACTTCGTATATGAAAGCACATTTGCACTCATCGTGCCTCAGAAACTATTTCCTGTCTCAGAGCATGTCTGCCAACAGGACTATGACTGTACTTCATTTAAAATTGTTACCTTCCTCCTAACTTTCACTTTAATTTGACTGTTCAGTCTTTGCTGATGATTAGAGGACCTTGCCTAAAGGCAGGTTTTGATAGGTTTCATGTGGACGTGTTTAAATATTTTCTTTTGCAGGTTCATGAAGAACACAAGCGACATCAAACAGAGCTGTGCTTGAACACATTCCTGCAGATCGTATCACTCTGAGCAGCATTTTGTTGTGTTTCCAAATACTTCACCATTGACATTAAACATGACATTGATATTAGAACCTAACACATACATGTATGTGCACGCACGTATGCACGACCCAACACCAACTATTCTTTACAATTACCAAATCAAAGCGTTGCACTCGGTCAGATGACTTCATTGTAGATAAAGGGGAATGACATCACTTTAAAACTGTTTTGATAATGTTCCTAATTGCTTCCGTGCCTTGACTGCCATCAAGTTGGAGAAATGTGGAGGCTGCATATGGAGCTGGGGGGGGGGGGGGGGGCCTGCACTGGCAGCTCTCATGTTAGCACAGAGGGGAAAAGGTTATGACTATTCATTCATCATTTTTGAATGCACACCAATCTCTGACATTCTTTTCAAATGGGTTGCCATTTGTAGCTTTTAGGCATTAGTTTAATAGATTTAATCCATCACGTCATGACCTCTGATTAAGGGCCTGTGGTCCCATTAAGGCCCCTTGCTAAGATTATTCCCATCCTGTGCATTAGAAATCAAAGTGCTGGTATTTGTGGCTGTCTAAGATAAGTAGAGTGTTTAGACGGAGCCAGCCCACATGTTGTTATCTGACCTGCTGCTCATGCCTGACATGGTTAGAATTACGTGCAATGCATAGTTCTTTGAACAAGTAATAGGTGATTTTCATCGAGTCACTAATTATGGCATTATTTCACCTTTGAGCCTTAAATCTGCTCTCCTCCTAGGTTTTTGTTGTGCTACAACTAATATTCAAATGTTGTTTTTGTTGTTGTTCCTTATAACTTTTCTCCCTTCCTCTCACTTTTTATTATTATCATGTTATTCTTTGTGTTGTTTGCTCAGAGAATAAAGATAAATGATGGTACAGTTGTTGTTTTTACTGTTATGGTTTTATATAAAAAAGGCTGAAGTGTTTCTCTCCCAGCTGTGCTTCTACTTTTATTTCCTCCTGCTCTCTGGATGCCCCGTGTCATTTCAGCTATGTAACAGCCCTCAGCTAATGGCCGTAATTAATGAAATTATGAAGCTTCTATATTAGTTTATTGCTCTACGCCCTCAAGCAGCTGGCTTGCCAAATGGTAGCAGTGAATGGCAGCCGGCTTGCCCCCGTCATGTCTTTGTACGGGCAACATTTGAATTGTTTTAAGATGAAATATAAAGCTTTAATTAGTCAAAGCTGTTTGCCATAAATCCGTGACAGCTACTATAAATTAAAAAGGCGAAACTTTGCGTTTTCCTTTTTGTCGTTTACAAGGTCGTAAAGCATTCAGTCGTTTTCCTGTGTCGGACAATAAACAGGCCGCACCTTCAGAAATGCAGTGGAGCTGTTTAATGAGCTCAGAAGATGGCTTCGCTTTGCCTCTCAACAGGCTGTCCGTCTTTGATACGGGCCCATTATCTCCCACAGACAGGGCCGTCAACACTGCTGCCATTTTATGTGCAGACGTAAAAAGCCCCCGACACCAAGGGGGGGCCCCCTGACCCTCACAGGCGTAGTTTCACCACCGGCTCAGCCAAACCGGCACCCACTCTCCTGTCAGCCACCCGTGTCGCAGCATGCGTGCACTAAGAATATCTGATTCATAGCGGTTCTGCTTCCCCCATTTTGTGCAAACCCAAAGTGAGATTTACAAAAAAAAGTACCTGCAAATGGTTTGTGTATTTTTGGAGCAGGAATAAGTTACTGTTGCTTGTAATTAGCGATTTTCTAAATAGAGGACCAGTGTTGGCTTGCAGCTACAAGGTCCTCATTCATGTGCGGGGGTACTTTTCCTCACTGTCCTTCACTGCTCTCCTGCTTACTGACTACTTTCCTGTGTTCAAGCCATGATCAAAAACATTATTATTAATATTATTTTTAACCATACAGGTTTTTATTTGACAAATTCCTGCTTAAATGATGCTAATAGGCACAAGCCCCAGTGCAAGGAAGATCTCTTCCCATTGTGTCACGGTGTGAAGGTTTCATGCTGATCTGTTCTAAATTAGCTCTTAACCATTGCAAATGCCTCATTTCAGATCCAGTCAAATGAGACTCACACTGCTAATTTTTTATGTACACAGTTTCATGCACACACCTGATTTCACTTTGGATCTGCATTTCAAACATTACAAAAAGCTAAAAAAAACTGTCCAGATGACCTGATTGAGAGTTATCAGATTTGACACCTGGATTACTGAGTATGAACTTTCTTTGTCTTGA
>JARVGQ010001777.1:32588334-32603924 GCA_031762355.1 Hypsolebias martinsi | reverse complement strand
AGCAGGTGAGTTGCATGAGGCCTGATGAGCAGGAGCACAGGAGTAAGCAGCCAATGGAGAAGCCAGAATACCACAGTTCCCACAGCCGCGAATCAGCTTTTGAAATGCAGCAGATTTGACAGTCAAAGTGCATTTATTAAGGAAAATTAGACTGAGACACATCTTTACTATAATTTTGAGCAAACAAATAATTGTTTTTAAGTGTTACTCTTTGTTTAAATCCACCAGTGCACGTCCCACGACAGCCATTTGGCAGCCAATTGATTTTTGGCACACCGGCCCATATTTCCAGGTTGTCAGCGTTGACACATAATAGATGCGACGTACATGGCGAAGCAACATATTTATGGCTTTTTTCCACTTTTATTAGACATATTTGGACTGATGCGACTTATAGAGCAGAGCGACGTGTACGGCAGAAAATATGGTATTTGGAAATGTTTAGGTTTCAGTATAACCACAAGAAGCACGGTAAAATCCTAAGTTTGTGCACTCCCAGGTTATTCCCATTTAACTATTGTCAATTTGACTTGGCATTTGACTGCATGCGTGAAAGCTCTGTGTTTTTCTTAGGAGGTAACAAATTTGATCAGTCAATAATAATTCAAGAGAAGAATTTCCTAATCTTGCCGTTCTATTAAACAATCTACTTAAAAGATTAAATCCATCCTCACAACTACTAATGTTAAACCACTAAAAGGAGACTGTCTCCTGCTAGCATTAGCATGTTGGCTGGCTGAACATACATTTGGAAAAAGAAAAAAAAAAAACATAATCATCCTTACATAGCTAGACGTCTGTTATGGAAACTGATATTAAGTTATCTTATATTACACAGGGGTTTTATTTCACGGCAGACATTTCAACCTAAAAATGTTGGGAAAGTAAAGGTGAAATATTAATGGCTACATTCGACTTCTTCAGCTTGGCGTGCAATTTGTTCTGTAAAAATCTTTACAAGCAGCACCTCCTCGAAATGGACTGCAGCCGACTGTGCCTTCCCTTTTCCTTCAAGTCAAAATGTCTCATGAAATAAGCCTGTTGACAAAGAAGCTGGCATAAATCAAATGAGCAGATGTCAGAAAAGTAAATGATAAAAATGCTGTGAACTCTCTATGAATGTATTCCAGAAGATTCTAGAGAACATCTATCAAATCTAAAAACAGTAACAGCAAATAGGAGCAGGGAACCTATTTATTTATTTATTTATTTATTTATTTTTATCAAAATAGGTTTTTTTTTAATGTGGTGACATATGACGGTATGAATATTTGAAAATCAAAGTCCACTGAAATTTTAAAAAATGTTATGTCATTGCAGGGATTCTGTGGATCGCAACCGTCACTCCAACCGTTCCTCTCCAGCGTCAGCACCAGTCAGCTACCAAATCAGCAGCCTCATTCGATCAAACAGCCAAAACTCGAACGATTCAGGTCGGCATCACAGCGGCAGTGTAGACCGTGTTCGGGAGGCAGAAAAGGAGCTACTGGAGCGCCAAAGAGAGTCTTCCATGCAAGCTGACATCAAGGTGAAGGAGAGCCGTTCGCCAGGCAAGGAGATGCTTGAGAGGCGACCCTCGGAGGACTCCATCAAACCTGCTCAGCGTTCCCCTTCTCCCTACACTAAGGCATTGATCAATGAACAGAGCATGAAGATGGCTGGTGGACTTTCATCTACTCTCAAAGACGGTGACAGAAAAGAGTCCGCACCTACGGAGTTTCTTCACAAAGTCAAAAATGACATGAAAATCAAGGAGGAGAGGAAGGAGGAGCAAGAGGTCATGGTGGTGAGTTCAGAACCGGCGCCCCAACCACCAGTCCATGTTCTTTCTGCACCCATCAGCCAACCAGGCAACCCCCACCACAACCATCCACCTTTGTCCCAGCAGCCTCCTCTTCCATCACCTCGTAGTAGTGATATCCCAGCACCCTGCCTGCATGGTGTCCCTATGACACACTCTCTTCCACTTTCCATGAGTGCCATGCCCCAAATGGGAAGTTTAAATGTACTAGACAGAGCTCGTATGGCTCCCTTTATGGGAGTGAGTCCACTAGCAGGAAGAGAGCGCTTACCGCCCTCAGCTTTCCCTTGGGACCCACTCAGAGAGGCCTACCGCAGCCTGGACCTGCAGCGGCGCATGGACTTCCAGCTTAGGGCCGAGCAAGGACATCGCTTCCCCAGTGTATACGAACAGGAGCGAGCTTATCGTGAAAGGGAAGCTCATGACTACTCTCACCATGAGCACCTCTTGGAGGTTCGCAGAGAGCACGAGCGGATGCGACAACAGGCAGAGGAGAGAGAACGCCTTCACCTGAGGGAGGAACTAGACAGAGCACGCCTCCATCAGCTGCACCAGTCCCCAATGGAGGGTCATTTACCCCACATGCCCCCCTTTATGCCCCACCTAGGAGGTATGCCCTATCCAAGACTTAGCCCTTCTACAGGACATAATGGCCCTTTGAACAGAACACCCCCTACTGCTGCACTAAGTGCGCCCCCACCCCTTGTGCCAGCCGGCAGTGCTAGGCCAATCTCACCCAGGAGGACTACCCCCCTCACCACAACCCAAGACCCAAGGGACTATTCCCCATCTCGCAACCCCAAAGAAGTAGAGGCACGGTAGCTTCTTGGCACAGTGCACAGTCGTAGAAGGCGCACTCACAAACCGCATTCCTCCAATCTGGAATCTTGTGAACAAAATGCACTGCTCTTCACCAGACAAGAGCAAAACCTCCTAAGAGAAAGGGTAAGATTGTACAAAGTAAAGGTGTGTAAGGCTGATGAAGCACATGCCATGACTTTATTTTTAGTGTACTGAATAAATGTCGGTAAAGAGAACACAAATATGTGTACGTTTATTTCCGACTTAAATATTTGATAATTATTAATATATTAATCTGATACTTTTTCTGCTCTGTGCCGACAAGAAGGGTCCTAAAATGAGTTTGTACATTTCCTATCCTTGTTCCATGTATAGATATCATTTCTATGAATTTTATGTATTTCGTGCATTAGTCCTGCCTTTTACAATATTTATCCCAGCTGATTGTGAGACATATCCCTTACGATGATGTAAAGACTTGACTTTGAACTCAACTGTCAGTAAGTGAACCTCATGGTACCAAGATATCCTCAATGATGACAATGTACAGTGCTACATTACCAACTTGTTTTGTTCATTTGTTTTGCCTTTGAGATATGCAGACAAATATATAAATATTATGAGATCTTTGTCCAATCTGTAAAGAAAACTGATGTAAATAACCTGTTGATATATTTCGCTGCAAGATTGCATTGTAAATTTATTAATCTTTTTAACCATTTCTAGAAAAAACAAAATTAAATGAAATGTGGAAATATTTGCCTGATGAAAATCATTGTAACAAACCGGCCAAAAGATGAAAGAATGAAGGGTGTTGTAAGGAGGCCTCAATGGATCATCTGCAATCTATGCAAAGCAGTACACAGCACCCTAATGAAGAACTCTGCTGGAAAAAGCTGACAATTCTGGTAAAATTGAGAGAAACTTGGATTAGCACATGTTTAATTGTACCAATGACATAATGATGGGATTATTAAGACTTCCAAGTCACAAACTGGATGAGCCTCAGACAGAAAAGGACGCGTTTTAGTGGACAGCAAAAGGACTTTCTCTGTCTACATTGTGGTGTTGTGCAGTTGTTTTTCTTAGACTCTTGTATACAAAACAAGTAGAGTTTTAGGCGTGAAAAAAAGGAAAATGAACATTCATGGTTTAAAATGTACGGAATAAAGTTTGGACCTATTGTCAATGTTTTTTTTTTTTCCTGCCTATTTTTCATCCTGCTTCAAACAAGTAGTAAATGTGTATGTGCCAAACCTTCTGAGTAGTATATTTATATGAAATTGATAGCTTTGCCAATAGCGCTTGTATTCAGAGTATTTTCTCATTTTAAATCAAGATATTACACTGAAATCATAAAGGCAACAGACTTGGCTTATTGAGTAGCCTAAGCCATCAGATCATTTGACCATAATCTGTTATACACACGCTGCAGAACTCTTCAGAAGTGATCAATGAGATTGGACCTAGGCAATACAGGGAGGGACTAATAGAACATTGATTTTGTATGAAAGCAGGTTTTGAGTGTTTGTGTTGCAGGTAACTGGTATTGACAGGCAGCCCAGCGGCATATTGACCTGCGGTCTGGACTCATTAGGAGGAGCAATGCCTGGGAGCAAGGCTACTGGGTGTTGAAGAGGAGGCTCCTCTCTCTTCTTGTACACCTCCTCTCCTCTTGCCCACTGCTCATCTGCTTTTTCTAATAAGGCCGGAAGGCGCTTTGGAGTGGGCCGTAGAGGGAGTCCTGAGGTGCCCCGTCCTGTTATTGACAATATCTCGGCTGTGCTTGCCGCCTGTCCAGAGACAACCAATTCATCCTGATAACGCTCCAACTACTCATCTCACTGTTCTGTGCTGTGAGGCTCACATTCAGGTCCCTCGGTAGCAGCCCATAATGACAGCGTGGATCAAGCCATGGCCAGGTCATTAGGAGATGTTATTGAAAATCAATGGCGCTCCTGTGTCTCACACACTCCAGCAGGGGTTTTTAAAATGGCTCCTTGAAAAGACTGTTTGCCAGAATGTGGCTGGCGTATTGGGAAGACTTAAATCACTATCGCTTTCAATTCAGGCTCCTGGTAATTGAACCACATATTCCTTTTGTGGGTAGCATCTGTCAGTGGCAGGCCTCACTTTAGCACCGTGCATTTTTATTCCCAATAATATAGGGAACAACAGGTACTTAACCCTTGTGCTTGTTACTGTGTAAAGATTTTTTTCCCTCTAGATAGTATTTACCAAGTAGAGATTTGGTATAGGGAAAAACATACATCTTAAATTTCCCCTGCACTCAATCATTCTGTCCTGCGCTCTATCTATTTTACTGCTGAGTGTGAAAGGGCCCTCCGGAGATGAAAAGCTCCATCAATTTCATTCATTGTCTGGCAAGGTCAGTTTATTTCAGCACACAGTCTATTATCAGATGGGAATCAATTGACACATTGCCTAGCATATCAAACCAAAGGTGGATTTGAGTGTTTGCAATTGTCAGCTCCTTTTTAGATTTATTCCACATGTATTGAGGATTTTTTTAACATCCTTTGAGAAGTTTTATGATTTTTTTTTTTATTTTATTTACAATTTTCTGTTTGGTACAATAATGTTACCATGACAGTATTTCATAAAATGGATTTATTTTTTTTTTACTTGTGCTACACATTTATTTCTATATAATCCCAATTAATAGGATATGGTGGTATTTGAGGTAAGACATTGTTTAATTGTTCCACTAATCCTCTTCATTTATCTGACAGAAACCTCAATGTTGAGGGATTGGGATTGAATTTTCATGCTCTCAAACACCCCCAGAATCACTTGGCATAAAACTCACCCCTGATTCAGTGAGCAGTGGAACAGACCAGTGGGACTTTTAGAGCACAATGGCAGCTAATAACACAGTGCCAAGCTATAACAAGATAGGCAAGAAATGAATGGTTCCATCCAAATTCCTTTTCTCTTTCAGTTCCTCTTTTGCCCCGATGATAAAACACGTATAAAAGCGTTTCTGAGCTGCTATGTTGTGGTTCCCTTGACTTTTTTCCCCAGCGAGCGCTAATGCATTAGTTCTCATCTGAAGGCTGTTTTGAAATGGAAATTGGTAATGAGATGTGAGCCACTTGCCATGATCGTGTCTGGACTGCAAGGGTCTTTGCGGGGCCTGGTGATTTGGGAGGCCATGACTCTGCCCAAAGTTCAAGCTTATCTCTCTGTGGGAGTTAGCAAACCCTGACAAGAGCCATTCTGAACCACTAAACTATATCTGAACAGAGTGAATTTAGTGAGAGAGCACCGAGTCAAGGGCTCTGGCAGTGGATCGCTGTCGCAGCTCTCTTTGTAGAGTGCATGTTGTTTTAACCGCCTAAAAAGGCTAGCAGCACACATCCTTCATGTTGCCATCTTTTTTTAGCCCTCGATGTCAACAGAGCAGCAGCTGACAGAAACCAGGTCAGTCACTGGTGAAGGAGCTGGAAACAGCTAAATGGTGTGAATTCCAGACCCTGATGACAAAGTGCTGTCTAATGCCCTCACACCTCTGGACCCATGACAAATATCCCAGCTGTCTCTCACCACCATCAGGACTGCTGTGCAGGGAGAAGAGCCAGTAGCCAAGCAGAAGGAACATACTGTAAATGACTCAGACGTATTTAAGATAGCAAGTGTAGGGTGCTGAGGGGAAGTGTGGGTAGAGAGATTAAAGGAGAAGAAGAGTGAGGAGGTCCAGAGCAGCCACTAGCCAAAATAAGTTTTCCACTTTGATTGAATTTGGAGGATTTTTCCAGCCTTTGGTGGAACTTCAAGATCTCCCACACGGGTCATATTATGAACACAAGCCATAAAAAATGAATAACATTTATGCAGCTGGGTGCATCTGGCAGAGATAGCCCTTTCATTCAGAGACCCACAGAGTGGCACTGTGCCACCGCCACACCACCCTTTCTGTTCTACGCATGAACAGCAAAGAGAAGTCTTGGGGGAAGGGGTGGGTGGTGTAATAGGAGGCTCTCCAATGCTTTGTATGAGTTTTTAAAAGAAAGATTTCAAGGCAAATGTAAGCCATACGCGGCTTGTCCAATTTGGCACAACCACCACTCGTGATTAGCCAAAGAGACGTTAATCAAAAGTGGCTCAGCATTTGGAGGGGCGGTGAGATCCGCCGCCAGCTGGTGACAACATGGCTTGTGTGCACGGGCCAAGAGTGAAGTTTATTTGAATATGGATCTTGCTGTGACCGTTTCTCTCTGGAGCTCCCAGCAGCAGAGCGTTCCTGGCTCATCACTGGGATCGCCTCGGAGCCGCTGGCATTTGGGAATATGGTCGTTTTTCCAAGCCACAAAATGAGAATTACTATCTCATCCAACCCCATAAATATAGTGCAATTACTTAAAAATCACATAAGAAATGTATTTGAATGGAAATGATTATTTTTTTTGTATCTCATATTGCATTTGTTCTGTGAGGTTTCCTCTGTTGAAGCAAATCCATTTGAAGCTTTTATAACTCTGTGTAAATACCACACAAGAAAAAAAATGTGTATTTTAAATCGCTGTTTATTTCTTATTAATAGCATTT
Source organism: Hypsolebias martinsi (assembly GCA_031762355.1). Classification (NCBI taxonomy): domain Eukaryota; kingdom Metazoa; phylum Chordata; class Actinopteri; order Cyprinodontiformes; family Rivulidae; genus Hypsolebias; species Hypsolebias martinsi. Next base: position 32,596,753 of record JARVGQ010001777.1, on the reverse strand, counting down.
GGCATATGTCAATGATAATTGGACTGTACTTATATAGCACGTTCTATCTTGTCAAAATACTCAAAGCTCTTTACACTACAACCTGTTCCCTCATTTACCCACTCATACAGCACTCTACTTTATCTATACAAAGAATAATCAGTGCTTTACTACATTCATACACTGATGGGACACATCTGAGGCTATGAGGGGTTCAGTGTCTTGCTCAGGGACACTTCAGCATGTGCCTTCTCATGGAATCGAACGTCCAGCTCTTGCAATGGAGGGCAACCACTCATCCACAACCACCTCAGTGTCTGATAATCATTCCTTTCACCACAGGAAGCTCCATGGTGCTTTAGATCAGTGGATCTCAGCCCTGGTCCTTGCGGAACACCATGAACACATAGCACATCATACATGTTTCTGTTTATCTGCTCCAACGCACTAGATTCAGTGAATTAATTACTTCATTAAGTTCTGCAGAAGGCTGTTAAACACCCATTTATTAAAATCAGGTGTATCAAAAATGGGGAAACGAAACATGCCGAATGGTGTTCCTCAAGGACTAGTATTGGGCACCAGTGCTATTGATAGTAGCATCTAGTTGAGGTCGTGAATTGTGAATGTTATGTTTCATTAAAAAATAGAAAAGGATACTGGAATAAAGTGGAAAAACAACAGAGGGATCATATTCTCAATGAGACTACCTCAAAGAGAACTTCTCAGCGTTCCAGCCTAGAGTTTGCCCCCACCTCCTGTGCTTCTTTGGAAATTTGTCTGGCAGCAAACATGCTTTGAAAGGCTCTTATCTCCATACAGCGTGATACGAAGCCATATCGTCTCTCGCTGTGTTCGTTAATGTCACAGCTTGTTCAAGGGGCTTGTTCTTCCACTTGCAATGGAGCTTGTAGAGCGGATTGTTTGCAGATTAGTCAGCGTGGGCCTCTGGAGACCTTGGAGCGTGTGCAAAATGCTTGGATTGTCCTGCAGATGTTGTTTATCTAGATGCACTTTGATGTTTTGTCTGAGCTCCACTCTTTGCGTTGAACATCTGTAGTTGTAGTCAGCTTTGTTGCACATACTGAGACAGGTTGATGAAAAGAAAGTCATATTTGGGACCAGCCATGTTGAATGTTTTTGCTGTGACTTACTATTAGATTAGCACAAAGTCATTATCTTAGACACAGATTGCGACGACACCTGCTTGAGCTTATCACTTTAAAGAAACACAACACTTGGTGCATTTAGTCTAGTCTGTGCAGCCACGTTCATGTTTATTGTCCGTGACACAAAGAACGAGGTGAAGCTTCTTTGGCTGAAGCCATCTGACTATCTAGCTCGACTCTTGGCTACACAGTGGCTCACTCAGCATTTGATTGGGGTGTTGAAGGCCAGCTATTTAACACATCACAACAACAAGCACCGCTATCGCGCTGGCTCTTTCTCCTGTCTCGTTTCTGTGCCGCTCAAGAATGTCTCTTATCTCTTCCCTTCTGCTTGTTGGTTTAAGGCAGACAGCATATGCCCACATTCCCCCTGCAATAAACTGTTGTCGTTTCAGTGCGACCCTGACAGACAGACAGGCTGCAGCTCGGTTGAGATGGGGATTTAACCCTTGGGCTGCTTAGCAGAAAAAAATTCCTAATAAAAAAAAACAATAAATCTGTGTTGGTACTGAATCCCCCAAATAAATGTTCTGTCTTTCTAACCCTCTCTCCCACTGTTAGGCTGAAAGACTGACAGATGACAAAAAAAACCCATGTTCCATATCATTAAATCCCACTCTCTCACCTGATTACACTCTTATTAGAGTCCCCATTCTTCTCTCATTATTGTCACTTCTAGTGAAACATGCCTGATAACGCGCTCGCGCTCGCTGGACGCCCAACCTGCTCGTTGCCATTTCTGAGTCTTTGTTGTCGTCGAATGGTTTTTAAATGAAAAGCGCGAGTGTGCTGTAATTATAATTCTGGGGCTATTATGAAATCAAATATCACAATGAATGTAATTTTATTTGCTTGTAATCTTGCTCAGCCAGGCTAATGGGCGTTTTCAAAGGCCACGCTCGGGGAGGGGTGGTGGTGTTCAAACAGCCGACCATCTCAAAGCAGCACGGCTGCTCAGCTCTCTCATGCTCTTGCTGGGTTTTTTTTTTTTTTTTTGTGTGTGTGTGTGCGTCTTCAATATGCAGGCGAAGAGCTTGACAGTCTGGGAGACGAGGGAGATTCATCAGCCTGTGATCTCCATGCGTCTCTGACAAATGAGCGTCTTTGCCAGAGCTGCTGGAGGTATGGTTTCTCTGCCCCGCTGGAATCCTGATGAGACTGCTGTGGAGCTGCTGGTAATGAAGTCAGGGCATCCAACCAACCTGCTGCCACAAATGACCTTTAATCTGCACACATGCTGAGTCTTTTGCCATGCGGCCACACAGAACTGCACATACAGTTTGTGCTGCACATTTCCAGGGAGCGGACAAAGAACCCAGGTGAAAATACAGCATTCAAATCCTCAATTACCACATCTTTAAACCAAAAAAATATGCATTTCCCGACCCCTGCAGCTCGGTGTGGCACCAGCTCACATGAAGCTTTTCCATCAATCTGTTGTGCCCGTTTCTCATTTGGCTTGCGGGGTCATTTGAGACGCAATCACCGTCCAGTCAATCTTCATTACCTCGGACTTAACCGCTCGACCAAGCCCACAACTGTTTGACATTGATTTAGCAGAGTGTCTGTAATTCCTCATACAGCGTTTGGTAAAGATCCCTCCTGTGAAAAGTCAGATGTTAACAAATTACAACCTCAAAATTGAAATCCCCTGAGCCTCGCTGCACCAAAGTCTGCTCCACGCAGAGCAGGAAAGAGCTGCTATTGATTGTAGACGTTCCCCATTCCACACTGAGCACTTTTCAAATCCTCAATGCTCAGTGCAATCCAACATGGTTTCCTTTGATTTCTGCTGTTGGGGGGGTGAGGGGCTGAGTTAGGATTCATAGGAAGAACAAGCACTACCCCTTGTGGCCCAGCAGGCCCAGTGCACCCCGTCTGAATGACACCTCCAGCTGCTTCTGGGCCCCTTCAGATACGTTAACCTTGTGATAACACGCTAATGCCTGATTAATGTTGCAGTAATTAGACACAGCTTTTCACACTCGGTTAAGAGGACATCCTCCAGCAATTAGCCCGAGCCACTGAGAGATAATTTCAGAGAACACGGTGGAATCACGCTCCTCAGCTTGCCTCTGTTCCCACTTGGCAACATTACGTTTATTTCCTCATTATTTCATTTAATCACTCGTTTGATGTTTTATACAGCTGCCACAAGTGATCTTTGATCCAATTAGGAAACGCTGATTGACGTGAGCTGAGTCTCGGCTTCCGGTGAGCTGCATTCAATTAGCTGCTGTGACCTTATCGCAGGATCTGTGGAGGGTTCACAGCGGAATACCATCAAGTCCAATAATTGCCCTTAAAATATACACTCCACACAAGGTGCATCTCTGCGTGTGAGTGGGTGTGTGCATACGCGCTTGCGTAAATAAGTGTGTGAGCAGCATCTGTGTGCAGACATCTAACAATGAAGAATGAAGCCATTAGTGAGGCGAGGCCCCTGTGCTCAGCAGCCTCCACACTGCCCATTAATAATGCACTGCCAGGGAGTAGATGGTGCTTTGCTCAGATTAGTCCTGCATTAAGGACTCGTTTGCTATTTCTATTAAAGAAACATGTTCATCCGTCTTGAACAAGAAGGATCAGTTCGCTTGTCATTTCACTGTAAAATCCAGCATAAGTTGTTTAAATTTTTTTTTTTTTGTCTCAAAAATGGTCATTGGCTTGATCTTGGCTCTTTTTCTAACGAGCACTAAAAATGCATCTAAAAATGAAAGGCCTAACGTTGCTCGCTGTCTTTGATGCAAAGTTTTAGGCTACTGTTGTCTTATGAGGAACAAGCACCCTGCAGATGTTTCATGGTGCGCTAAGATTCATAACTGGCTGTAACTACCATACCCACCACTGCACCCAGTATGCACTGGTTTGCTAATAATGTGGATAACTGCAATCATCAGTCAGATGATCAGATCATTCCCCCAGCTAACATAAACTCATGCAGGGGTGTCAAACTCTTTTTTCATGTTGGGCCACATCAAGCTCATGAATGTCCTCAAAAGGCCAAATGTATTGATAAAACTACCTATTAACAAACTGGTAAAATATAACTTTCTCTGCATTCGATGACTATACATCTAAAAATTAAACATTTTATGTTTGAATAATTTGGCATTATAAACATAAAAACTGATGTGAATGACTGATCAAGTGATACTGAACCACACAACTCTTCTGAAGTTCTGTCTTTGTGTCCCTCGTAGGGTGTAGAGAGACACAGAAATGGTTATGGTGGGCCGAATTTGGCCCACGGGACTTGAGGTTGACACATGATCTAGTGGTATTAAAAGTAACAAAATAAAAATAAAAAAACACTAGTATGCAATGTAGCAAAAGTGTCATCTGGTTTATTATCTTTGGTTCCAAAGAACTGCAACAGTAATGTTCAAAATAATTTTTGGTGCAAGATGAACAACATAAATTACTTTGATAAACATTACATTACATTACCAAGAAACATGCAAGCGTACCAGTATCTTGGCTTTTTTTCTCTTCTTCCTCTTTCTTTTCTTTGCCCTTTTTTGCAACATTATTTAGCCTCCTTGTTTTCCACACGTGCTTTGGAAGTTTGGATGTGCACTCGTGTTGTGAAACGTGACCTACCGCAGCCACTAGGGGGCACCCAAGACCAATTTTTTTTCCTCCCCTTTCTGCATTTATAGAGTATGATTTGTATACATGGTGGTACAACTGGTAGAGCTGGGGCCTTTCAGTGAGCAGGTCCCTGGTTCAAATCTGGTCAGGGGGCCTTTCTTGGTGGAGTTTGCATGTTCTCTCTGTGCATGCATGGGTTTTCTCCGGGTACTCCAGTTTCCTCCCACAGACTAAAAACATGCACGTTAGACTGATTGGTAACTCTAAATTGTCTCTAGGTGTGAGTGAGAGAGTGGATGGTTGGTTGTCTCGTTTGACTATGTGTCCCTGCAATGGACTGGAGACCTGTCCAGGGTGTCTCCTGCTTCTCGCACAGTGATAACTAGACATGGGCGCCAATGACCCCCCATGACCCGAAAAGGAAGAAGCGGGTAAAAGATAATGGATGGATGGGAGAATATGCTTTCCTAAAGCAATACACACACCAAAGTGGTGTTTTGCTCAGTGCTCATTACACACACACACCGGCATGGTGGTGTTGTCGGACCAATCACTGATTTTTGGAAAGGATACTGTGGAGACATTGAGAAAGAGGAAACATTCTCCAATTTAGGAGTATTTTGATCAGATGACGGCAGAGAAAATGTTTTCCTTTTTCCACTTTTGTTCAGTTGCTGCTGTTTGAGCTTATGGGTTCCCATTCCTTTCTGAGTAACTCCTCATTCAAATTAACTTTTGATTTTATTTGCATGTGAAATGCTCACTCTGCACTGAAGAGGCATCTTACATGAACAGAAGCACTTTGTCACTAAAGAGCTCGACGTGTAAATAATCCAGTTATGAATTCAGGTTTGTTGAAATTCTCACAACTTGTAACCTTTCAGTTTATTATGGATTAGTGCATATTATTATTATTACAAGTATTCCATGTCATATTATTAAATATACATTTTCATTTTGGACTTGACGCTTCCTGAAAGCAGGCAGTGGATCAGGCTGTGGTCAATATGATCATTTAAAAAATGCCAGCTACTAAGCATTATTGTAGAAGTAGAGTTTAACAGGCAGATTCACCCCACTGCATCTTTGAACTCTTCTGCTTACTCACACAATCTGCATTGAATGCTTTAAATTTAATTGTGAAAAACTCACAAGATCAAGATGCAACGTTCACAGATATATTGTACAAGACATGGGAAAATCTTTGTTTTCAGATCAAGCATCACTGCTAAAAATGAAGCTGGCTCTAGTACAGCAGCTGATGGTGAAGGCCACAGCTAAAGCTGATCAGTGAGGGCCCAACAAGACAAAACAGCATGTGCTAAATGCTGGCAAGAATGAACAAAGGGAGCCAATGTGGATATCTCTAGCCTCCTTAATAAAATATTTAAATAATAATAAAATATAATTTAAAAAAAAAAACAGTCATTGCGCTCATTTCTTTCATGAAGTCACAGTGGAGCTGTTTGAAGAAGAAAAAGTGTCTGGATCCAAGGTTATTTTTATGCTAAAAATGCAGCAAGCATACTGCTGGCAACATGGAACACCTAAAAAAAAAAAGACTCACAGACACTCTGTTGTCTTGAGTCTGTGATGGATGACAGTTATTTAAAACTATGCTTGACCACAGATACAAAACTCTTGGATTTCTAAGTTCATCCAAGGCCAGTGATGCTGTGAAATGTCTCAAAGCAGTGTGTTGCTGAAATGAGGAGCCTTGAGCAGACCCCCCATCAGCTGCTTTTGAAGAAATATGGGAAATGCAGTTTGCATTTGTGTTTCTTTTTCTATCAAGTAATGTTATATGATTTGCAACTAATAACTAATAAAGAAGTATTGTACTGTTTTCTTAGACAACCTGCAGCAGCACATGGATGTGGAAGTTTTTGAGAGCTGGATGAATTCCAAGGCAACAGTACTCTGCTTACATGTTGTTGAAGCAGTAACTTTCTGACAAGATGCTAAAAAGATAGGATCCTTTGGAATAATGAAAGAATATGCAACCAATTTACGCACACTTCTACAAGTTCATGCAAGACCATGAAGTGAAAAAGTTTTCTACAAAGCAGAACTGGTCCCAAAGAAACAATATCACCTTGGGCCCAAAATACTGTACTGCAAAGCATCCGATCCTTAGTAAAAACATATAAACCCTGCTTTAACTGCTTATTAAGTACAAAAGTTCACAATCACTTTTATGCCCCAAATTATTTTTGCACAACAGTTTTTCACGAAGTTTCTTTGAAAAAAGAAAATTGTTAAGAATGTATTTGGCACACTGCTTTACTCGGTCATTTTATTTTGACTGTATTCAAAATATCTGGATTACACACATTTCTCTATCATTCACTCAGAACTTCATTTATTAATTTTGTGTCCATGTCAGACTCTAAATTAAATTTTCTGCACTCTTTATCCGGGGTGCCTGCAATGACTACTTATGTCCAGCAGATGTCGCCCTTAAGCGATCCATCACAGTATAAACACAAAGTCGGAACAATTACAGTAATGGAATGTGACGCACACTGCACAAGACGTGATCTATCACTAATATTCACTCTTACACCACCAGGTAGCTGCTTTCATCAAGTCACAAAGCGGTGTTTGAAACATCTTACCTCCATCTGACCTTGGCTAGTTCCATGCTGTTTGAAAACCCCAGAACCGTAAGCAAAAGCTAAACTAATATCCTGTGGAAACTGGGATAGTATCCTCCTATAAAGCACGCCGGTGGTGTGCAAAACTGGCAAACTCATTTTAGAACCAGCGCACTGCAACACCTGCTCATGAACGACCCGCATACATTGACATTGGTCAGAGGTGTAAAAAAACGAGTAAAAAACTTGGAAAACTAAAAAAAATGCTCCGTTAAACTAAAAGATGCATTTCAAACGGAAGATTTTGTGACAATTTGCCTAATTATAACTTCTCTGTATGTTTGAAATTAACTCCCTTTTCTGACTAAACTCTATTCATCCAGGGCAGAGCGAGCTGTTGTCTTTTTTCGTCGACAAAAATGTACGTCACAGAGTTTGCGTCCCACGTGGGCAGATGGGAAATGTATTTTTAAACAGTATGAAGGCATAATGAACATTTAAACGCATAATAAACGAACCAAATAGATATTTATTTGTCATTCTGTCATTAACACGGAATGCTTTATATCTGTTTATCTAGTTACTGGCACGACTAACAGAAAAAGTGTAAAAATTTTTCTGCCTTTTTTTTCCCCTTCATAATGTAGTTTTTAATCAGGTTTAGTTTGTTTTTGTCTGTTTTTGTGATCATTGCTGCATGTTTACAGCCTAAAAATTTCTATTAAGTAGGACAAATTAGAAATATAAAGCAATTAAGTTAACAAAAATCGACACTCTCATTTTAACCAACCCAAAAAAGGCTATTCATCAGTTAAATCTGGTTATAAATTACATGTAATGTAATAAATAATACCAGCCCAATATCTTTCATAATACGCATGGACTGGATATTAGATCTCGTCAAAAGGATTTCATGTTAATTAAATATTTGAAGTAATTATTATTTTGAGATTTTAATCTTTCATTTTGTTAAATGACCTTTTTATTCTTTCATTTTAATATGTAATAATAATAATAATAATAATAATAATAATAATAATAATAATGAATTTAATTTGTAATGCACTTTTCATTAACAAA
>JARVGQ010001777.1:32537759-32554558 GCA_031762355.1 Hypsolebias martinsi | reverse complement strand
TTTAGTCTGAAAAAGTATTAAATAAGTATACTTGTAGTATACTACAAGTACATAGTGCGGAGTATACTTGATATACTTATACTTATACTCAAGTATACTTAAAAAAATGAACTTTAAGTATACTTCTTTTTGCTAAGGGAAAGCATCAATAGTCCCAGTAGTTATTAGAGCACTTCAAGATGTGACCCCCCCAAACTGGAAGAGTGGCTCCAACAGATCCCAAGAAGAGATCTCTGTCCAGTAGAGCTCAGTTCTGGGAACAGCTGAGATACTGAACAGACCCCTCAAGCTCCCAGAGTTTGAAGTGAAGTGGACAGATGAGCTCAGGGCTTAGTTTATTTAGTTTCTTTCTTTCATTTTGAGAGAGAGAGGGAGAGAGAGAGAGGCAGAGTTATCTATTAAAGAGTTTCAGGTACAACAATCTTTCCCACAAATGGTCACTAACCACGTCTCGGAGCTGCTGCAGAAGCTGCAGGATGTCCACAAGTTTTTCTTCAACCAGAGTCAGACGGACCCTCTCTATCTCCAGCATATGCAGCTCCACTTGGAGCAGCTCTGTCTCCTCAGCTTTCTGTTGCAGCTCCTGCATCAGGAAGTTCTTCATCTGGAAAAACAACATGCAAAACCCCTTTCAAAATAAAATATATTGACTGATGATGGTCTTCCACTGCAGTTCATTTTAACCCAGTTAAGTCTTTTCTTACTTTATTTTCGAGACACAGTGATAGACTAATAGTTTATAAAGAATGTCTGAATTATCCCTTGAAATAGTGTCTTGAAACAAGAACTGGGTGTTTCAACGGTGTAAACAATAACAATCCTACAAAGAGTTTTAATTAACAGAACCTAAATTAAGACTATTTAGGCCTTTAGAATATTTGGTAGATTTAAGCCATCTCCATCTTCTACCATTTATCTGTAGTCAGATCGTGGAGACAACAGGTCCAGGAGAGAAACCCAGACCTCCCTCTCCCCAGTGACACTCCCCAGCTCCTCCTGGGGGATCCTGAGTTGCTCCCAGCTCAGAGAAGATACACCATCCCTCCAGAGAGTTCTGGGTCTTCCCCGGGCCTCCTACCAGTGAGACATGCCTGGAAACCCACTTAAGAGAGGCGTCCAGGAGGCATTCTGATCAGATGAACCACCTCAACTGACTTTTGATGCAGAGTAGCAGCAGCTCTACTCCAAGCTCACCCCGGATGACGGAGCTCCTCTATCTCTAAGGCTGAGCCCCCACCCTCACTGCAGCTGCTTGGATCCAGGATCTGGTTGTTTCAGTCAGGATTCAAACCTCATGACCACAGGTGAGGGTTGGAATGGAGACAGACCAGTAGTAAATCCAGAGCTTTGCCCTTTGACTCAGCTTTTTCTTCACAACAACCAACCAAACATCCTCATTAATGAGGATGAGGCCCCACTCCATCATAACTCAGGAACAAGATGGAGTTGGAGGAGATTTAAGTATCTAAATTCCAAATTCAAACCATTTTTATTGTCTTTATTGTGGTTTTACTTTTCAAAATAGAAAAAGGAAAAAAAAAAATGCAAACAAACAACAAACACCAGAGGGTGACATATCTATCGCTGTGCCATATTAATTAGTTATGTACAGTACAGTATTTGAATTGAAATGATTTATAAAAGACTGCCAAGTTGAGTGAAACATGTCCGCTTTTCCCCTTAATAAATGTTTAATTTTCTCCAATTTTAAAGGTGCCATTATGTCTTTCATTAAAGCTCAGTGGGAGGGCAGGGCTTTCTGTTTCTGACATAACAAAATCAGCCTCCGTGCCATTAAGGTTACAAAATGAATCATTCTGGTCTGGGCATCTGACAGTTGTACATTGACCGGCCCCACACCACCAGACAGAGCTAAAATCGGCTCTGGCTTGAGTTTATTTATTTATTTATTTTCAAAATTTTGGAAAGCGTTTTAAAGATTGTGTTCCAATATGCTGCGATATTAGGACAGTTCCAGAACATATGTGCTAATGAGGCTGGTTCCTGTGTACATCTATCACAAGAAGGATCAACAGAGGAAAACATCTTTGACAGTTTCACTCCCAGATCTTCCTGCCAAGCTTTTTTCAGATGGTCTAATGTAGGTCCTGAGTCTTCTTGTGATAGTAGATCCCTGTTATCAAACCATTATTACATGGAGCAAAGCTAGGCACCTTATCCATTATGGAGTCTATGGGTCGACCGGGGAACGATGCAAACAAGCTGTTTATGCAACTTTGGATCTGTCGGAATTTGAAGAAATCTTTATTATGTAATTTGAATTTGTTCTGTAATTGCTGAATTGTGGGAAAAACATTTTCAACAAATAAATCTTTTTTTCCCTTGAATCCCCTTATGATTCCAATGATGAAATTATACTTTATGTTTATGATTGATGGAGGGAATGTATGATTATTTATCAACCAATCAATCAATCAATCAATCAATCAAGCAAGCAAGCAATCAATCAATCAATCAATCATAGTCAAGCCTGAAAGTGTTAAAAGCATGAATGGCCTTTTCCAAATCAGAACGATTTAAAAAAGGCTTAACTTTGGATAAGAGATGTAACTGATAAAAACAAACCTTGTCTACAGAGGCTATTTGTTTATCAAACTTTAAATCCTTGTCAAACGTCACCCCCAAGTTTTTAACTATGGGTCTGAACTTGGATGTCAGAGCCAAAGTTACAGGGAGCATCATCATTGAAAAAGATGCATTCCATCTTTCCTTCATTTAAAAACAAAAAAATATGGTGAAGCCACTGTTTAATGTTGGCAATACAATCAGTAAAAGGTGTGAGAAGGTTACTATTTTTAGGCTTCATTGGTAAATAAATTTGTAGATCATCAGCATAGCAGTAAAAAGAAAAAAATGATGACTGGCTATCACTGATCGAAGAGGCGGCATGTACAAAGAGAAGAGGACCAAGAATAGAACCCTGTGGCATACCACAAGAGAGAGGGGCAGTAGAGGAAGACAGATTACCTATCATGACAGAGAACGTTTTGTTGTTCAAGTAGGCAGTGAACCACTTAAGAGCTGTAGCAGATATTCCAACATAGCGTTGAAGACGAGACAAAAGGACAGCATGGTCCACTGTGTCAAACGCAGCTGTAAGGTCCAGCAACACCAGAACAACGGGACACTTGGCATCCATGGACACAGAAATATCATTATGGACTTTTAACAGGGCTGATTCAGTACAATGACCGGTTCTAAATCCAGACTGAAATGTTTCATAAATACCATGATTTTCTAAAACAGGTTGTAACTGCATAAAAACAACTTTTTCTAAAACTTTAGCTAAAACGGCAGATGAGAAATAGTTCTAAAATTTGATAAAATTGATGGGTCCAGGTGAGGTTTTTTAAGGGGCCTAACCACAGCATGTTTAAATGCAGCAGGGACAATTCCTAAACGAAGGCAGGAGTTTAAAAATGTTACAACACAGAAACCCACAAAATTAAAAACCTCTTTCAAAAACCTGGAGGGAAGAATGTCCAGAGGGCAATTAGTGATTTGATCGTTTTTGTTCCATCTGCTTTTAAGGTTTCGAGTCCATGCAGTATTTCCCAGACATTTTTTACATGGACGTCTGAATTGAGGACACACACAGGCAGACCACACACTGCGTGCCAAAGCATGCATGACACACAGCAAGACACACACACACACAGAGCTGGGAATCTGGCTCTGCAGATAATACTCCATTAGCCTAGGCTTCAGAAAGGCTTGCCAGACCTTCAAAAAGCTGCCAGAGTTGTTTTATGCCAGCCCTTATTCCAAACAAGCACAAAAGAGAGCAAGAAAAAAAAGCCCGCTTCCTCACAGCTCCTCCCTTTTAATTATACCCATTTATGTTCTCATAGTTTACAGTTTTAGAATGTACTTTGTGTACGCCAGTATAATAGTATCAGTCTTATTGGGAACATTAGGTCTATTCAAATGAATAAATGCTCTGCCACCTCTAATATGTATTTGTTCTTTGATCATGTCCAAGAAGTGAGTAGAACAGTTTAACTGTGTGGCTTTGCAATCACATAAACAAGTTTAACATCCATTCAGTAGCATTTGGGATAATGTCAATTAAAACCTTTCACAAGCTTGTTTCAAAAATAGCCCACTCCATCCCAACTAAAAGAAAGGTTGTATACAGTACTTTCCATGATGCAGAAAGTACAGACCGAATCATGGAATTGGGACAAATAAAATTGGAACTGCTGTAAAATGTGGAAGGTCAATTAATGTGTGGCTGAAATCTAATAAATTTGTGAACCATTTTGTAATTGCACTCACAATCACAAAGACTGCATTGTGGCCACTCTATACTTCCGTTTGTTATACAACTTATTCAGACTCAGGTTTACCCATCGCGGACAATCAAAAGGTCTGCCTCAAGCAAACAAAATCTACATCATTTAACGCCAAGCACAAACTTTACAATGTATAATGTCGTATTAAAACCAGTGTGGAAGCGAGCTAACGTTAGCCTCATTCCAGCAAACTCCAACATTTTTGTTATAATTGCAAAATATAGCGTGAACTGTAGGTCTTTATCTAAATCACATTTATTTTACAGGACAGTTTCTTTACTTTCATGTGAAACAAATTACTGTATTTTCTGGCGTAAAAGTCACATTTCCCCATATTCAAGATGCAATTACTGACGCTTTAAATGTTCATTCATACTGACAAGAATCAGAGTAAACATTATGATCTGCAGTCCCTAGAGGTGCGTGAGGGCCCTCTAGGCTTTTGACAATTACTGGTAGGCGTATATGTTGTTCCTGTACCACAACCCCCGTCAAACATTAACCATTAAAGTACATTTATTAAGGAAAAAGTTAAACTGACACACATTTGCTATAATGTCAAGCAAACAAATAATTGTTTTTTAGTGTTAATCTTGGTAAATGTCGAAGAACTGCAACAGCGAGTCCTCCTGTGTGCGCTCCCATGGCCACCATTCGATTTTTTGCATGACACCGGCCCACATTTCTCGGGGGTCAGTGGTGATGCAAGATAAACACGTCTTATACGCCAAAGTGACATATATGTTTATTTCCTTATCATGATGCTTTTTTGACTGATGCAGCTTATACTCTGGAGTAGAGCTGTCATTTCTAACCTGAACCCGAAGCCCGGACCGACCCAGATTAGGGCCGAACCAGTCTCGGGTTTTTAATTAGGTCAGGATCAGCCGCGATCCGATTGTATGATAACATGGCCTTCCAAATTCCACCAGCCGAACACAGCTATTTCACCGTGAGCTGACCGGCCTTGAAAGAGGTAAAAAGTTCAGTTAAGCTTCAGATGGACTAGACTGCCAGGCAGCGATCCATTGCCGTCATAGACGTTCATTCAGCCGCTGCACTCAGTGGACACGTACGGCCGATGACTCAAACAGGTGAGATCCCAAAGCAGACGTGTGTATCACAGCTATCCGCGTGTCTCAGTAATTCAGAAGACTGCAGGCAGAAACAGGGTTTAAATGCTTTTTTACGGCCATGAAAGTACAAACACCTCTCAGCTCTGAATCTTATGCCACTTTTATTCAGCTGCACACCCCCGACCGTTAATAACTAATTAAAAATGTTGGGGGGGTTTCCAGGTTTGGGCCTGTAATTACTGTTAATTCATTGGGTCGGGTGGGGTTAGAAAATTATGTCTGTGGGCTGGGGCCGGGTTGGATCAGATTTTTGGGCCTGAATGCAACTCTACTCCGGAGCGACTAATACACTGGAAAATACGGTAGTAAAGCCCAAATACCTTAGGTATTTAGACTCTGACTTTAGAAGTGTTTTGTTGTTAATGAATGATTTATAGGCAGACTTTCATGCATTTGTCTTAAAGCATTGGATGTTGTATGGAACTAAAACAGTGTTGGTCCATTTTTCATTAAATTTAGGACTTTTATTCACTAACTTATTAAAATGATAATCACTATATACAGGTAGTCCTCAGTTTACGAATCATTCGACTTACGAAAATCCGGACTTACGTTCGACCCCCGTTGAAAACAATTACGGTCTAAATGCGTCTTTACGTCATTACGCACGCACTTTTATAATGTGTTTATATGTGTTTATAGATGAATGTGTGGTGTAATGTGTTAGCTAACTGTTTGTAAATAAAGTTCTGTGTCGATAAATGGGTGTGTGGCGCAGCGTTAGCATACATTTACATGTATTTTCGCGATATACGGGCAAAATCCGGACTAACGATCGCCACGTGTGATCAATTCCAGGTTACGTTCAAATCGGGTTACGTTCAATGCGTAGGAACGGAACTCGAACGTAAACCGAGGACTACCTGTAACTGGATTTTAAGTGAAAATGTAGTGACAAAATAAGAGCTAAAAATTTAGAGTACTGTAATACAAATTGTAAAACTAAATATGTGAGCTGATAAATAAAATAAAATCAAGAGTCCATAGAGCTCTTCCAATATTCCAGTGTTTGGGGCTTTTTTTCATGCAAATACAGAAATTATTGTACCAGATGAACAAAAAAGTGAGGAAATTGCCAAAAGCAGGGATGGTGCAAAATGGCAGAGAAAAATCAGTCTTAACTACCGAGATCTTTAAAAAGTTGATCAGGTCAGGAGAGATGCACCTTTCATTCGCCAACTGATATAATTAGATGTAGCAGTAATTTGTATACACCTTGCAGATGTAATGTCTGCAAGATGTACAAAAGTACATTAAAAAAAAAAAAAAAAAACACAAGGTCTAAGATGCTGTAAAAAAAAAAAAAGAAACATTTCTATTTTCTGCAGTCTTTTATGTATCTGCTGTACAAATATGCTGAGGGTTTCCATTTAAGTGCTATGGAAGCAAAAAGAACTTCAGCAGAGATCAAGAACAAGAACAGATAAGAGAAAAGTTACTCTATTCAGCCTCTCTGTCACTGAACATGTTGGATTTGGAAACATTAGCAGTCAGTTAAAAACTCTGAGCCAAGATGAGCTGTATTTACCACTGGGAAAATACCAGAAATTACAGTTTGAATTGGAACGTTATGCTCTGTTCTTACTGCATTTCGGGTGAAGGGTAACCTGCTTGGACTAGCAGCTGACAATACGACGAAAACCTCGTCTGCTCCAAGATCGAGTTCAGTCAAATTGCAGGGAAGATCCACCTCTGCATTCTGGGAAACATCGCCATCTGCTGTGATGTCAGAAACACAGAACGAGTGAGGAAAAACAACAACAGCACACATCAAGCTGTTGATTCAGAGGAACTGGTGAAGAAATATTCATGGAGTCTTGCACTAAGAATGCTTCACAGCACTCTGACTGGAGCACACAGAAAGCTACGACTGTTCACACATCTGTGTTATTCAAACTACACTTGGGGGGGCTCATTTGAGAATAAATGCCACAACCCACACAACCCTCAGCCTGGGTTCAGCCCCACTAAAGACTGTGAAAAATAACATTTTCCTTCATTAACTTCTCTGTCCACTCCTGTAATTTACACATTTTCCAAACATAAAATTTTCACTGTTAAATGACGGCACTTAACTTGATCAGCTCATTCCAGGAAATTAATATACGAAAGATTTATAATCCTGAGAGTATTATCGTAATTCCTAAAATTATTATAGTCGACTGTAAAAACCAGTGGAGCACATAAATCCAAATTAGCATCCACAGTAATGTGCTTCTCAAGAGCCTGTGGCTTGTTGCAGCGCCTGCAAATATATCCCCGTCAAACAGTTTTGTCTTTAAACAAGAAGCAAGCACATTACACAGCAATGAGTGTATGGATTATGTAAATCCACATTTCTGTTCAGGTGTGTGTCCTCCCAACCTGTGTGTGGCTGGCTGTCGTTGCTGTTGTCCTGTTGTACAGTTATCTCAGGGTTGGCTTGACTCTCAGCCATCATCTGAAGCTCGCTGATCTCAGGACCCGTGTTCAGTCCGTCCTCTGGCACCTAAAACACAATGCAGTTAGGTTTTTCTGCAGGGCTTCATCAAGCCACCAGCAGTGGAAACACAGTGAGCAAAGCTGCAGCCAGTTGTGGAATGGCTCAAAGGTTTGAACATCAGGATAATGAAAACATCATAAATATTGTGTTTTCAGATCAAAGTTCAATTTTCTTGACTATATTTAAAAGGTGTAGATTTTAAAGTATTATCTTGTTTAATGTAGCTCAAGTGATGAGCTTTAAGTGAAATACCTACTAGTTACCAGTAGATGTGCAGTTTCTCCATACTTGTACTTTAAGCTTACAGTATAGCTTACCAGTACCGGTAATTGCCTTTGTTTATGGTACTACGTTACACAAATGTAAAAAATTTTGACCACAGAAGTAGCAGAATTTAAATTCATGTCACTTTTTCTTCCTTTCTTCCTGCCGCTATGAAAGGCAGGTGATAATGCAGTCACCTGTCTGTGTGCACATTTGTCTATCTGTTCACACAATAGTTTGTGAACCCCTCAGTGGATTTTAATGAAACTCTCAGAAAGTAAATAATGAACATAACATTTAACATACAGAGTCAGTCCCATTCAAGATGGTTCCCACAGCTAATCAAACTTAATAGCCATCATATAATGGCTATAACCGTATTTTTTATTTTTAACAAATAGATTAAATGGCATTGGGGAAGTGCCACTGGATTGGCAGACCGGGGTGGTGGTTCCCCTCTTCACAAAGGGGGACTAGCGGATGTGCTCCAGTTACAGGGGCATCACTCTCCTTAGCCTCCCTGGTAAGATTTATTCAGGGGTACTGGAGAAGTGAGTCTGATTGTTGGTTGAACCTCAGATCCAGGAGGAACAATGCAGGCTCCACCCGGGCCATGGAACACTGGACCAGTTCTTTACCTTCACTAGGGTCCTCGAGGGGTCATGGGTAGTTTGCCCATCCAGTCTACATGTTTTGTGGACTTGGAGAAGGCATTCGACCATGTTCCTCGGGGTACACTGTGGGGGGTGCTCCATGTGTATGGGATTGGGGACCGTTGTTACAAGCTGTATGGTCCCTATACAAGCGGTGTGAGAGTTTGGTTTGCATTGCTGGTAGTAAGTCGGACCCCCTCAGGGTGGGAGTTGGAGTCCACCAGGACTGCCTGTTGTCACCGGGGGGGTGGGGGGGAGGTTTTCCGGGGTGGTGGTCTCAGGATTTCATCTCTGCTCTTTACAGATGATGTGGTCCTGTTGGCATCATCATGCCATGATCTTCAGCTCTCACAGGAGCAGTTTGCAGCCGAGTGTGAAGCGGCTGGGATGAGAATCAGCACCTTCAAATCTGAGGCCATGGTCCTCAGTCGGAAAAGGGTGGATAGCTCGTTTCAGGTCGAGGGTGAGGTTCTGCTTCAAGTGGAGGAGTTCAAGTATCTCAGGGTTTTGTTCACAAGTGAGGGAAGAATGGACCGTGAAATTGACAGATTGGTACAGCGTCTGCAGTATTGCGGACTCTGTACCGGTCTTTTTGGAGAAGAGGGATCTGAGCTAAGGATCTGAGCTGTTTACCGGTCGGTCTACATTCCTACCCTCACCTATGGTCACGAGCTCTGGGTAGTGACCGAAAGAATGAGTTTGTGGATACAGGCGGTTGAAATGAGTTTCCTCTGCAGAGTAGCTGGACTCTCCCTTAGAGATAGGGTGAGAAGTTCAGTTATCTGGGAGAGACTTGGAGTAGAACGGCTGCTCATCCACACCAAGAGGAGCCAGTTGAGGTGGTTTGGGCATCTGGTAAGGATGTTCCCTGGGCGTCTCCTTAGGGAGGTGCGTCGGGCATGTCCAACTGAGAGGAGACCCTGAGGAAGACCAAGGACATGACAGAGAGACTACGTCTCTCGGTTGGCCTGGGAAAGCCTTGGAATCCTCCCAGAAGAGCTGGAAGAGTTGGCTAGAAAGAGATTTCTGGGCCTCCCTGCTCAAGCTGCTGCCAAGACCTGACTCTGGAACAAGTGGAAGCTGATTGATGTATGAATGGATGGCTATTAGGCTAAAATTTGATGTGGTAGTAACTGTGTCATTTCCATCACATATTCTATGCTCTCTTGCTTGATCTTAGTTTAAGACTTTAGCATTAGTCGTCGAAATCTGCCCTGTCGGTGTGTTGGCAAATTAAAAAGACCTTTTAGGGAAACCAGCTCCCAATAGTTATGTTTTGAAATACAGTAATGTATATAGCAGAATACACACACTTTTATTTAACCCAATCAGACTGTTGTCTTCAGTCCTATGACTCACTGTGGTCATTTATCAGCTTTTAAACTATAAGATATTAATCAGCCTAGGTAGCCTTTGAATAAAATACTCTTTGGTTTAATTTGGTCATACAATCGTTTGACTGAAAAGATTCAATCAAAGTCGAACTGCTACTAGAGCAAACCAGAAAAGGATAATGAGGCTTTACAAATATTAACCTACACTGTCAGTTTTAAATCTGTGACCCAGAGTGAACCTGAGGTGAGATCTCTGTGGAGTGTAGAGAGGCAATGCTACAGAGGTGGAGCCTGTCGGCCTCTCTAGTGAAGAATATTAAAAACAAATGCTCAGTGATCCTAGATAAAGCTGTTTTCAAAGGAATGTCTGACAAAAAAATAAAATAAAAAGACAAGCAGGCAGGTAGGGGAAAGCAGAAAGACCCATGTGGAGAGAAACCAACAGGGATGGAGTTGGGAAAGCAGATGTCTTTGAACAAGTGAACGTTTGATCTTCTCTGTCTAAAAATAAAGGGAAAAAAACACCACACACACACAAAAAAAAAGAAATAATCTGATAAACACAATAATGTATCAAAGGCTAAATATTTGAAAACATTTATGGTCTCAGGTTTGTAGATTCAGTTTATTTATTTTTTAGATTTATTTAAATAGTTATAATTGATGAAAATGGTCAATAATGAGAATTTTTCAGGACATCACATTTGATCAAATGGTTGCCAGTGAGAATATGTTGAAGCAAACAAAGACGATTGTAGATTCTGTACCTCAGAATTGCTGGACGTGGAGGAACTCGCTCTTTTTGGACAGATTTTAGGTCTGAAAAGCATGAAACACTAAATCAGTTCATTTCTAACCACAAACATATATGTGAATACTGTTATGGCTATTCTCAGTTTCTCAGAAGTTGGCAGTTTTTTTAATGAACAAAACCCATAGTGGTGTTGAAGCCAGATATATTCAACACTTGCCCACTTAGCAGCGCTCAAATCAAATAAGAGATGTAATCTCTCTTCTCAACAAACAATAAAAAAATGTATTTCACATACTCGTGGCTATTTCTACTCAGAAGTTGTTCTGTTGTGGTGTTGGATGACTCACCACAATCTTGGACTCACATAAATGCTATATTTTACTCAGACAGTGGCTGCTGAACTGTCAGTACAGTTTTATTTTATGATGCTGCTTGTGATGAAATATAACCAGGCCCAACAGGAACAAATGCTTCACCTAAAGACAGTTTCCAGTTCTCCACGTGAACTCATCTTACTAATGCTATTACCGGTAAGTCTCCTCTACAACTAAGTGAAACACGCCCACATGTTTACAGTAATGTTCGCCTGAAATATCTGCCCAATGTCATTAAATCATCAGTGGTTTTCTACCTTGTTTTTACATTGATTTGAACCAGTGAACCATGCTGAAACACATGTGCATGTACCCGCTTATTTAAAATGGCTGAGTGAACAGTTAAATGAGTTCGTTACCTGTGACCAGTCAACTGAGACCAACCCCTGCTGATGCTCTCCTACACCTCTGGTTGTTTTCGAACAAGTAAAACTCAGATGCTTCAACATTACAAGATTCTGCCTAAATTACCTGGCTAGTTGCCAATGGTTTAGGTGAATTACAACAAAATAAGTTTGGTGTTTGTTGGCATTGCACTCCCTGGCTTCTGAATGAATTGTGGTGTTGTTCTGGCAATTATGCTTTCATGTTACTAAACGTGGTTTTAATTTCCCTCTTCCTAATAACAACATAATCTGTGGAGGCCCGCTGGTTGAGTCAAAGACAATGAGCTGAAATTTGAATGAACACAACTGATTCTTACAGAAAGATGAGGACAGACATAAGCACAAATCCAAACCTTCAAATCCATCTGATCCAGTAGGTTAAAGCAGTCCGCTTGTCAGAACAGATAGTATTACAGCTGTTCAAACTTCACCCTTCAGCTTGTGTTTATTGTCCTTGGGGATGGAAGTGGGAACAGCTTGTAAATTACACCTTTTGACTGCTTGACAATGCTATCGCTTCCAAACTCACATAGTGCAGCCTCTCCTTCTTGTACCTTATTCCCTCAATTACCCGCCCATTACTTTCATGCTGCCTTTTTGTTTTTGTGCACTGGAATTGATGCCAGGTGCTGCACCTTGAATGCCCCTCATTCCACGGTGAGAATGCTCCACATCAAGCAAGCCGCACAGTTGCAGCCGAAGCCAACTAATAACCAAGGGTCACCACATCAGGGCCTGAGGCTTCCAGCTGAGTCAACATAGCAGAGTTGTGAGTGTGTAGGCCCTGGTCTGTGGATATGTGTGCAATTTTCTGTCAGACCAGCCCACAAGAAGGTAAGACATATGGATATTTTTCTGAGGAATATTCAGAGTCCTCAATTAAACCATCTTTATCTTTGAAAACACAACTAAAGACAAGATTGTTTTTAAACAAGGCACAACATCACTTCTGAGAGAACACTATCAACTTGTTAATGCTCTCCATGGGAATACCGGTACTTTATATTGCTGATAAATATTTACCATGTATGTCCTAGTTTAGATTGCTCCACTGTTGACATTTGTCAATATCTGCTAAACAAATTTTAACGATAGCATTAGATTGGCAAGATTTTGGTCAAAGAAACAAATCACTGGGCAAATAAGTTCAAAGAATAGTTAAAATAAATATGAAAAACTCATTTAATTCAATTGAATAATACTGCAGCTATACAGTATTTCACTGAACTACATTCATAAAAAGATTGACTAGGTGGCACTACCTGAAAATTGAGTTGACATCCAGACCAGCCACTATGATTATTCTAACAAATCACAAAGGAATATTTGTTGATTTTTTTTTCTACAACCAAATTGCATCATACAACTTCAGTAATTACTAAAAGCAAGGATTGGGTCCACAAATTGAAATGTATGGTTGACTTTCTCCAATCCATTCCAAGTCAAAATTATACCAAAAGATTCAAATGTATACATACACACCCACTAACATTTGGTGAAATAGCTCTTTACTTCAGCCTAATTTTTATTTTTTGCAAACAATAATCTTCTAGCAAAGTTTCTTTCTATTTGACCACTATTTGTGGCAGAACTGGTATAGTTTACTTAAATGGATTAATTTCTTAACACAGGAAATCTCCGTCAATTAAAAAAAAAATATATCAAGAACTTTCAACACCACTCTTTAAAATATTTGGGTGAGTAAATATCCATACAGTATTTGAGCTAGAATGTGTAGTTATGACTGTTTGGGTTTGAAACTAATTGTATATTGTATAATCATTCTGGAAAAAGAATGGCTAAAATAAATTATTTAAAGCCCAAAATTAATCACATCCATTTTGATGATGAGTTCTTGTGAGAACATCTGTCTGCAACTGTGTCAGAAAACCAGCTAACAAATGGAATCAATTGCTTTTGGGTTTTGTCAGAATTGATCAATTCTTATTCTTGTTACCTGAAAATGATGCAGAGGACACTTGTGAGTATCAGGGCGAAGAAGGCGGCTCCACTCACAGCAGCAAGCAGAGAGTCTATTTTGTTGCCTGATGGAGACATGTCATGCTGAGAACTCCATGGCTTTGTCAAGTTGTGGTAGTGGAAAAGGAGAGCAAAGCCACGTCCCCAGTGGGTGGTAGTGATGAGCTCCATTATGACTTCCACCATCTCCTGGCTTGAGCCAAAAACCAGCTGGCTGCTGGGAGGCCGGTTGGACCCACAGAACCTGGAGGAAAAGGTGATGAGGTCTGAGATGTAGAGGACATCGTGGGGACAGGCGTCAAGCACAGACTGTTGAGTTTCTGGGCTCACAGCTGGAGTTTCAGTGGAGTGTGGTGAACTAAGGGTGGTCTCTTCCATAACTGAGCTTGGATTAGAACTGGGATTGAATTTTTCCTTTTGAAGAGATGAAGAGACGGAGGTGATAGCATTGTTTCCAGGAGGCAGAGCACCTGGTAGGAGGAGAAGGGAAGTAGAGGGTGGTGAAGACAGACTCGAAGAATCAGCAGATCTTTTCGCTGAATTGAAGACGTTGGCTATCTCCATTTTTGTGGATTGTTCCTGAACCACAACTTGCTTGAAATGACCATCCTGAGAAGACTGCTGACCCTTTGAGACATCCCCCGCACTCTGAAGAACACGGTCAGCACCTACAGATGAAAGTTCCTCAATCTTCTTTGTGTCACCTTCTTCAAAACCAGAGACTGCTGAATACGGCGCTTCAGAGTCATAGCTTTCAAACACATCAAAGTCAAAAATCTCCAGAACAAGCTGGTAATCAACAGGCACGACAAACTGCCAAACACAGTGTGTGCCAGAGGAGTAATTGTAGGGGAAGCCAGGAGACAAGACGAGGCCTTGAACATCTAACACATCCACCTTGGCACCACAGTCAAAGTACACCTGCAAAGTGAATTACATCATGTTAGTTGTTATTCTAATCAACATTTCATTTTAGCAGAACTAAAATGCTTACATTTTCATTTCCTGCTCTGATACTGCTGCCCTGGATCACTGGACAAACATCCAAAACGTGGATCATTAAAAACACAGCAGAGGCACTACCAACATGTGTATTATAGCCATTTGTGTGTTTGATGAGGTCATTTAGCTCAGCTGTAAACCATAAGTTGTAGAAGTTTATCCAACAAATATTTTTAGTTTCTTCAAATCTGTCCAGTGATTTGTGATGTTTTGCTAACAGCAGACAAACACATGCAGACACAGCAGAACATTATCACATCTTTGCCTTTGGCAGTGAGTGATAAAAGTGTGAATAACTGCGACGAATGATAAATGCAACTTGTTGCCAGATTGCTCACGCACATACACAATCTTGACTCTGAACTATTCAACTCTGCTGATCTGCCTTTATATCAAAGCTTGTGTGTTGCCAGCACTGTTAGCCTTAGTAACTTGGGAGAAAGGGGTCATTTTAAACATGCTGGCATTAATTTTTCCCAGGTGTACCGACATGTAAGAGGGATGCCAGCTCTAAGCCTAAGCTGATGTTTATTGGACCAGGGAGCTGAGAACCAGACCTTGGTAGGGGGCCTGTGTGTTTATGAGCTTTCCTGTTCGGACTGTGGGAATGCGCCAGACAGGCAGACCCCTTTACCAGACAGGTAACGAACCAACAGCCTCCGGCAGCAATTGTGCTTCACTTAAGAAATTTTTAGTTAGATTTTTCCTCCCCACTCATACAAATTCCTGTGGGCTTGGTGGCTACAATCATCTTCTCTACTTAGTGTGCTGGTGGTCCTTGAGAAAAATATTTTGTTATTTAGCAAATCTTGGTCTTTGGGAAAAAGCACCTTGGTGCTATCAACTTTTTATTCTAGCTCTAATGTACTGTCTGAATACAGTCAAGGTAAAAATTAAGTACACCCTATTTTTATATGCTTCATTCATGGCACAAATTGGAAAAACATCTGGTTCTCACCAAGTCTACACTAAATCCAGATCTCCAATGTAAAACAAGGCATGACATGTTCCATTATTCTTTACCTTGCAAAAATAAAAATAAAAAACAGTGTCTGAAAAACCAAGTAACCTTTATTACGTTCATATAAATTAAAAGGTTAGGCAGTAATCAAGTGGCACTAAGCGTGAATGCTTATAGTATAAGCTCTATAAAGGCAAAGGTCTTGGTAGCATGTTGCCTTTGAGGAGTGTGTTTACATGATGTCAAAGAGGAATGGTCTTATAACAGAAATTGTTGCTCCTCGTCATTCAGGAAAGACAATTTCTAGGGGCGCATTAAAAAAGGTACAATCAAGGGGCCGAGATGGGGTAGAGGTGGGCCGCCGACTTGGGAAAGTCACAGTTTTAGACTCCCAGTCATTCCTACATGTCGTGGTGTCTCTGAACAAGACACCTACTCCCTAATTGCTCCCTGGGCACTTACATAGCTGCATACTGCTCCACCTGGGTGTATCTCAGGTGAGATGGGTTAAATGCAGAGAACTAATTTTGCCATTGTATGGTAACATACAATGATGACAATCTCAGGCTTCCCTTCCCTTCTAATTATTTGGTGTTCCATCATTCAGGAGTGAGAGATTATTCACAATTACACAGTCCTCAAGTATGCTGATGACACCACCATCTTGGGCCTCATCATCAACAATGATGAGAGTGCCTACAGAGATGAGGTGAAATCACTGACCAGCTGGTGTCCGGAAAATAACCTCTCTCTAAATGTCAGCAACATGAAGGTGATGATAGTGGACTTCAGGAAACAACATGGAGGCAAGCACTCCACCATCAACATAAACGACACTGAGGTGGAGCATGTCAGCAGCTTCAAGTTCCTCTGCATTCAAATTACTGAGGATCTGTCCTGGACTTTATATACAGACAGTGTGGTCAAGAAAGCCAGACAA
Source organism: Hypsolebias martinsi (assembly GCA_031762355.1). Classification (NCBI taxonomy): domain Eukaryota; kingdom Metazoa; phylum Chordata; class Actinopteri; order Cyprinodontiformes; family Rivulidae; genus Hypsolebias; species Hypsolebias martinsi. Next base: position 32,537,976 of record JARVGQ010001777.1, on the reverse strand, counting down.
AGACTCTGCTTCCTAAAAAGAAAAAGTAGTTTGGTACGAACACCAGCATCCTCACCAACTTTTATAGGTGCACTATTGAGAGCCTGCTGACAGGCTGCATCACAGGGTGGTACGGGAACTGCACCAGTCAGAGCTGGAAAGCACTACAGAGGGTGGTGCAAACAGCAGAGGACATAACTGGTAGCAGTCTCCACACCATCCAGGACATCTACAACAG
>JARVGQ010001777.1:32507068-32518031 GCA_031762355.1 Hypsolebias martinsi | reverse complement strand
AGCAACTTATGGTAAACTAAAAAAAAAGTACAATTTTCAACGTCTTTACTTCCATTTGCACTAATGTTGTAATATTTCCACTGCATGTCACTGTAGTTTTGAGTTTTTGTCGGATGTCAAGTTCTGTTGTTTTGGGGTGCTGATGTTTAAACATTGTAGCCATTTCTTAACTTTCTTCTCTTTTATGTCTTTTGTTAATGTTTTAAGTTAAATTTGAAAAGATTAGACTGATATATTTTTTCCTAAACTTAAGAAGTGTACTTTCTCTCTCACACATCTGATCTGCTCATTGATTGAATGTTTTCAAGTTTAAAAGGATCCATACTAGTTATTTATTTATTTTGCTTGAGCTGTAGTGATTATTATAGACGTTCCTTAAATTTATCTGGAAATACTTTTAAACTCTAGCAAAATTCCTCATAATGGCTAAATTTTGAAGAAAAAATAAATAAATCCACTTTCTATATCAAAATTAAACAAAATGGCATTGCTATAATTTAACTTATAAACCTTACCTTATCTAATAAGTCTGTATGTTGAGTTTATTCAGTTTAGTTTGATTGGGAGAGCAGAGATTAGAGAAGGCGAGCTTGAGACCAGAATGTTGCTGGTTCAATACCCTGAACTACCAACATCTGACTGGCAACATTTAACTGACCAAAAATTGGGTGGGAAAGGTGAAGCAGTCACACCTGCCTCCACCCTTATTTGTCCCACTCTGGGCCCTTGAGCAAGGCCCTTATTACCCCACCATCTGCTCCCCTGGGCTCCCTAGATATTAGCTCTCTGCTCCACACAGAGGGCTGTGGTAGCTCGGTGGTCTGTGGTTGTGTCAGGAAGGGCACTGGGTGTAAAAACAATCACCAAGTCTTCATGTGAGTCAGTTCGCTGTGGTGACCCCTGAAGAAGGGAGCAGCCGAAAGAAGAAAAATATTCTGTTCAGTTTGGTGGCAGCGTGTCACAGAAAGCAACCTGGAGAAGATCTCATTGCACCCAACCAACTCACAACATATGCATATTAAGGCAAATAAGTTTTTTTGTTTTTCCAAAGCAAATGTTTTATTTACATTTAATGCAGTAATGTTTTTGTACTTATGAATGATTTATATTCCCTGTTTTATTTACATTGGGGTTATGGTCAACATGGTGGCATTTGGCAGATCTTTGAAATCATTGTTAGTTGTCAACATTGCTTAAATTACATTTTACCAACAACTCACTGACTACTGCCCTCTGTAAGGAAAACATTTAAACACAATATTTTTAAATACACAAATATGCTTTAAAGCCAAAAAAGCTAAAGTGAATATGTATCTAAAACACAGCTGTTGTTAGTCTAGAGCTGAGTTAAATGCAGTTGAAGGGCAGATAGCCAGATGCAACATGAATGTTACCAGCTGCCTTTTCCTCTCATGCTGTTCTTTCACAATGTTGTTGAGCCAGTTTATCCAGTTGGTTACATTCATAGAACCAGATTCACACTGCAGGCTTTTAGTCCAAATTTCATCTTAAACTTTTTTGTCTTCTTCTCTTTCAGGTCCTCTCACATCAGATGTGATGCCAAATGGAAATGGACTAGCAGATGGATTCAGTACTGCAGGGGACACCCTTATAAATGGACCCCTATCTCTGACTGTTCCTCCCCAGAGCACCAGCTCTCCCATCAACTCTCAGACCCAAGAGTCCTCACCAGGTGTGGCTGCTTATCCACCCGTGGTACTAGAGAAGTCTGAGGAGGCTAGTGCTGAGGTCACGGTTCACAAGAGCGATGCTTTGCAGTCGCTCAGACTCAGTATGCCTATGCAGGAGACTGAACTGTGTAAGCATAAACTTCTGTGAAGTGAATGCCCCTTCTGTATCCTTTAGATTTAACCTGCTGTGGAATGTTTTGGCTTGTTTTCTTACCTTTTTCTAACTTGTCCATATTATTTGGACACAAGGATTCAGTGGGTCCCTGTTTTAGTTGTATGTCTGCCACCTTTCTAAAACTCCCCTGGCCAGTTTGATTTCTTGATTAATAAAATGTGTGTGTAATTTGAACATTTGCATGGAGTGGTGATTGTTTTTGAACTAATCCCTGTGTTAGTAAAATATTTTTATGTTTTAAAATGACCCATTTTACAGTTAGATACTGTTGCTATTGTGCATTTTGAAATATAATATTCTCATAATAGTCACAGAGAATTTCCATAAACGATGCAGAATGACTAACATAATTAATAGTTAATTCTTGTCTAAATGCGTTAATGAGAGCCATTATTCTGTATTACTAAAATCCTCTCCCTGCAGCCAACCAGAAGCCGTCAATGGAGATGGAAAATGAAGAAAAGATTCGCCTGGAGGCTCGCCGGCGTCTGGAGGAGCAACTCAAACAGTACAGGGTGCAGAGACACAAGGAGAGGGTGAGTGAGTGCAGCTGGTGACAACTTATGGATGGCTTTAGTAGTTTAACATTTTTCAAATTTTACATAATATCACATATTTTGTTTCGTTTTAAAATCTGCTCACCCAGCCCCAGCTGGGGCTTTTGCTGAAAGCTAATGTTGATAAAATCATTGCTCATGTAGGCTAATGTTATTTTACTGGAAAATCTGATCTAAAGCAGGACTTTACCACCGGGCTGTGGATTATTTTGGTACCGGACCACATAAAAATATATATATTTTTTTTATTTCAACCCCCACCCCCCCACCCCCCCTTAGTCTGCATTGACTCAGTCAGTTTTTTTTTCATTCACCAGTAAGTTCTCAAACTAATTTTAGCAAAAATGAGTAAAAAGCAAATGTAGCTGGAGAGCTTCTTTAAAAAGGAACAGGCCTGATGAAGAGACAGCAGAAGGCTCCACAACTGTCACCAAAATAAAAGCTGCTTTTAAAGAAAATGCCACGAGTCCTACAGGTTTGTCACAACAACCTGGTGAGTCACACACTCTGAGCAAGCTCTGTGTGATGTGTCAACCTGCGATCCATCGAAGCCCTGAAACCTTCAGAGCTGCTGGAGACTGAGCCCCTTCATTAAAAGACATGGTTGTTTTTTGAAAGAGAAAATTAAATCCAAAGATCAGCAACAATTATTGAAGGCTGTCACTTAATTAAATGTCTGCACTGAGAGCATCATATTTAGTGGTTAACAGCATTGATAAGAAGTTATATTAAATAAATCACTAAATAGAAATATAAATGAAATTACAACATATAAAATTATAAATATATAGATGTTATAATTAAATCTGATGCACCTTATTGTGTTTTGTTATGTACGTGAGCTTGCCTCACATTCACATCCCTGCAGCCGGTCACATTGTCTTGCATGAACCCAGTCTGTGGTTGGGGACCCCGACCCAGAGTATTGAAATTTCAACTATTATAAAAAATTGTTTTAATTTCTGAAATCATGTTTTGTTTTGCCACTTTTTTTTCAGTCTCACCGCACCACTCCCAAAAACCGCCCATTCAGTACTTTAGACCCAGAGCTCATGCTCCACCCTGAGGCCCTTCCCCGGGCTAACACTGTTGCCATGACCAAAGAGTATTCTTTCCTCAGGACCAGTGTTCCACGAGGCCCCAAACTGGGAAGCCTGGGAATTCCACCCTCCAAGGAGAAGAAGTCTAGAGCACCTCGTCTGAATAAAATTCACTCTTTGGCCGACTATAAGACGCCAGAGAGTGATGGTGGAAGTGGAGAAGGTAGAGCCATGACAGCAGATAACACTGGGGGCTCCTTTCAGTCCACCATTAGCTCTGTGTCCACACTGTCAGAAGTCAGCGTCATGGCCGAGTCCAGCACAGACCTGAAGGCCGGGGCTACTCTCCAAGTCAGTGACAACGTGTCAGAACTCGATGGCAGCGATTCAGGAGTGAGGCCAGGGAATGATGGCAATGATAGTGACAGCTCTTCTTACAGCAGCGTATCCACAAAGGGAAACTACAGGATGCTCTCAGCTGCTGTGGAAAAGCAGCAAGGGCCATACACCGTAGAGGGAAGGGAGATTGCTCCAGAGGCCATGGGTCAGTTCCCGTCTTTACAAGAGGTCCTTCAGGCAGCAAGTGAGGAGCATCACCTGCTGGAGATGGAACAGGAGAGAGAAGGAACAGCAGAACCTCGAAGCCGCAGAGACAGTTTCTCCTCCAGGTATTTTTCTCTGTTGGAATACTTATGGTGTATCAAGAAGGTATTAATTCAGTAATGACATGGCACCTATGAATTTTGTTAAATTGTATAATTTAATGAAGAACTTGTCAACTAATTTTCTATTTTTGATATTCAGTGTCTCTTTGGAAAGTTCAGTGATGGGCCATGATGAGATGCTTCAGGTGCTGAAAGAGAAAATGAGACTCGAGGGTCAGTTGGAGTCTTTGTCATCTGAGGCCAGTCAGGTAATAAAACTAAGAGATCCTAATACTTGATTTATTTCCCTCGCACTCTGCATCTATAGCTACACTTGTGGTCAAAAGTCATTAAAATACATTGAAACATCTTTCAAACAATGTTTGAATCTGTTGTGCTATAAATACTATGTTCTTCAGTGTGAAAAAACACATCCTTTTGGAAATCAGTGGCATAATAAAGCATTTGATACTGGATCTTAAACGTTTTATACATGTGCAGGTAGAAAATAATTAAATATGCCATTATTGACAAAACGAAGTTAAAAAACAGAAGCAGTGTGTGCAAAATAATTAAGGGCACATTTTGATTCAATGAGTTGTAGAACCACTTGGTGTTCTTTGACAAGTCGTTTAAATGAATTATGACAGAGGTCAGAACCACAGCTGGACAATCACTTAAGCAACTTGCACCCGTTTTCTTAAGCACATGAGTGATGGTGCAGTTTTACTGACTCCTTTTTACCAGAAGGAGACCTCCAGCAGAACCAGGCTCAGGATCTGCCTCACCTGGCTGGGGTTAGAGAGGACAGAAAAGAGACACAAAAACACAGACTGACAGGTCCAGGTGCACTTTCTATGTGAAGAAGAAAAACATGCTTGATTAACATAATTACAAATACAAACATGGAGAGTCGAGTGAATAAAATCAGCAGCAGAGTGAGAAAGTGTGGTCAGTTTGTCCTCTTAACAGTCTAAACTTATAGCAGCATAACTATTCAGAAACCAAAATCAATCCTAACTGTAGGATTTATCAGAAAGGAAATGTTTAGGTCATTTTTTTTTTTTTTTTGTTTTGTTTTGCATAATCCAGTTCTGTTTTGTGTTTAATAAAATAAGAATACTGTTCTTAGTTAAATCTTTTACATAAGTTCAAAGACTTGCAGATAGTTATGGTGTGAGATGTGAAACCTTAAAATTGAAATACAGTAGTCCCTCGTTTATCGCAGGGGATATGTACACTGTAGCCCCACAATAAGTGACAAACCGTGACCTCGGCTGCGCGCTCGGCCACGCCCACTTCTCCGCTCTGCATGGAGATCAGCTGCAGAAGGAAGCTTTTTCCACAGCTGTGGTCTGCACACAGGTGCTAAATCATTTTAAATAATTTATTTTAAATAAAAATTCCATGCCAATTGTGTGTCTCATCCATCAATCAGCCAATTGTGTGTCATGTCCAACCTTACTTTGAAAAACCGTGAAAGATTGAGTCTGTGAAAACGAACCACGAAGTAGTGAGGGACTACTGTAAAGGAAGGATACTTGTAGCTGAGTGTACAGCACAATAATTGCTAGCTCACGCCACCCATGAAGTGCTATTACACTGGACACTGTAGGAAGTAAGATGCTGTAACCACTTGTCTGTTCCTCTAGGCTCTTAAGGAGAAGACAGAGCTTCAGGCCCAGCTTGCTACAGTGAATGCTCAGCTGCAGGCTAAAAAGGAAGAGGCTCAAGCCGGCCAGGAGAAGCAAAGTGCTCTCACTACAGAGGTTGGCTCGCTGCGGCAGACCTGCAGCCAGCTAGAAAAGGCCATGGTGGAGCTCCAGAGCAGTCTGGAGAGCAAGAACGCCAGTTTGACTTCACTGAACAATGACCTGAAGGTTTCTGAAGACCAGTACAACAGGTTGATGGTGAAAGTGGAGGAGCAGCAAAACGCTGTAACTTCGAGGGACATCACAGGTAAATAATGGAGAGCCTTGGGCGTGTCTGTGTATATGTGTGCGACTGTGTTTATAAACCGGATGCTTTGGTTCTCTCTTGCAGTTCACGAGTTACGTCAGCAGATGGGGGGCCTTCAGAGTCAGCTTCAGCAGGTGCAGCTGGAGCGCAGCACCCTGCAGAGCCGACTAAAGACCTCTCAGGCTGAGATCGACTCACTCCAGCAGGTCAGACAGTGGTACCAGCAACAACTAGTTCTGGCCCAGGAGGCAAGAGTTCGACTGCAAAGTGAAATGTCTAACATGCAGGTAACAGTTCTGCTTGTTCTATGACTTTGAATACAAGTGACAAACAGCACATGGAGGCATCACAAGCGACTAGGTTTACTTGGTTTTCTTTCTGTCAAAGGTTGGACAGATGAGTCAGATCGGTGTTATGGAACATTTGAAGCTGGAAAACGTGACTCTTTCTCATCAACTCACTGAGACCCAACACCGCTCCATCAAAGAAAAAGAGCGCATTGCTGTACAGCTGCAAAGCATTGAGGTATATTTTCTCATTGCAGTCGTTAGGTTTGTAAAAGCCAAAGCAAGTGAAACTTCATTTTAATTATCATGTGTTTCCAGCATTGTGAGGCAAAATGTTTTTTAAAACATCTGGCTGTGAACTACATAAACGTCTTGTTCCTGTCTGATGTAGGCAGACATGCTGACTCAAGAAGCTGCTTACAAGCAGATTCAGGATGCAAAGTCTATGGTGGAGGAGGATCTGCAGCATAAACTGGAGGAGTTTGAAGATGAGCGAGATCGCTTAATAAAACTGGCTAACACAGCCAGCACTCTGGAAAGGGAACTGGAGCAGGTATTCAGACCAAACTGAACTTGTTTTCTTCCTGGAATGGGCTGCAAACTTAACTGCACTCCAGTTAAACTTCCTGTGACATTATTTGTTTCTTTCTTTCAGGTGAAGTTGACTCTTTCCCAAAAGGACATACAACTGCAGGCACTTCAGAAAGAACATCTAGAGCTGATGCGCCAGTTGACAGCAACTCAGGAAAACCTGCACACCAAAGAGCAGTCCATCAACCAGCTGGAGGCCCGATATCTGGAGCTGGAGGCCCAGTTGGCTGAGCTGCAGGCAGAAAGCAGCACCAAGGATGACAACATCCAGTACCTCCAGAATGAGAAAATAGTCCTAGAGGTTGCACTCCAAGCAGCCCGAGCTGAGAAGAGCCAACTAGATGAGAGCGCAGAGCGACTGGGAGAAGATGTGTTGGTGGCCTCAGATGTATTAGATCAGCTCCGACAAGAAGTCCAAGTCAAAGCCAGTCAGGTATGAGATGACAGACTCCAATGTTATTTTAACTCAATGATAGTTTAGTATAAAGTTTATCACAACCCATGACAAAAAGCCTATACTAGGAAAAATTTGCATTTCCTGTGAAAATACAGTGAGAATGATCATTACTGACTGATTTTACTGAAAGCTGCTGAAGAAGCTGCAACTAAGCTGTAAATGTTTAATCTATGAAATGTCACCAATCGTTTAATATGAACAGCTGAAAATTTAGCTAAAAATAGTTAAATGAGTAAACTGTTTACTAGTGTTTCTGCAACTCATTTAACATAAAAAATAAAATAAAAATTAATCAAAATGCTAGCAAAAAGCAGGAAAATGTTAAATACGAGCCAGAAGTAGCAAAATGCTAGCTAAGGGCCAAAAGTAGCTAAATACTAGCAAAAAATAATTAAAATAAATAAATAAATAAATGCTAGCTTAAAGCCAAAAGTAGCAAAACATTAGGAAAACTGCATGAGCTAGCTTAGTACTAGAATTAACGCTTATAAAATAGCCATATATTTTAGAGGCAGAAGAATCAAAATGCTGACAAAAAGCAGAACAAGAAGAGCAACAAGTAGCAAAACTAGCACAAAAGCAGTACAAAGCTAGCTCAAAGCTAAAGTAGCGAAACATCAGCTAAAGAGCAAAATAATATATAATATAAATATAATATACTGTAATATAAATATAATAATAAATATTATAAAATAAAGCTAGCTTAGTCAGATGTAGCCAAATGCTAGCAAAAAGCAGAAAAACTAGCTAGGAGCCGAGCTTGTGTAGAGGTAGGGCAGCTGGCTTGGGACCAGAAAGTTGAGGTTTGACTCCCAGCCATGCCCACATGTTGTGGTGTCACTGAGCAAGACACCTAATCTCTAATTGCTCCCCGGGTGCTCACATAGCTGCACACTGCTCCATTCTGGGTGTATTCCAGGTGTGATGGGTTGAATGCAGAGAACTAACTTCATCATTGTATGGAAACATACAATGATGACAATCTCAGACCTCCCTTCCCTTATGCAGGAAGAAGCTAAAATGACTACAAAATTAGTGAAATTAGCTGAAAAGGCAAAAAAAAAAAAAGTAGCATAAGAAAGCAGAAAGTCATGTTTGCTGAATTAGGTTGAAAGATGCAGAAATTTGCACAAAAAGATGAAGTTAGCTGAAAATAGCAGAAACTGTCAAAAATAAAGTGAAAAGTTGCTGAAAAAGCAGAATTTTCTTTTAATTAGAAGACGAAAGTGTAAAGAGTACATTTGCTGAATAAGGCTGAAAGAAGCTAAAATGAGCACAAAAAATGTGGAATTACCGGTAGCTGAAACAGATAAAATTAGCGTAAAAACAGCTAAACAGTTGCTGGGAAGGCAGAAATAGCAGAAATAAGCTGAAAGGACAAAAATAACAGAAAAAAAAAAACCCCTAGAAATTAGTTGAATATTGCTAAAGAAAGCTAAAATTGGCACAAAGAAGTTGAAATGGCAGAACCAGAAAAAAATGTAAAATGAGCAGTAAAAGGTTGCAAACAGATCAAAGGATGTGAAGTGAGCTCAATAAATTTTCATTGAGACAAAAATGGCAGAAAAAACTAAATATTTCTAATCCAACTTTATTCATAAAGCACATTACACACAACCAAAGTGCTGTACCGAATCACATTCAAACACGGCTCATACAAAATACTGTACAATAAAAACACAAGTGAAATAAAATGGGTAATAAAAAAACAGTAACATGCATAAGATCTGATGAAACAATAAAGCTACAAAAATAAAATCAAAGTATTAAAAGCCAGTTTGAGATGGAGGGGCAGCTCTTTCCTCAGACTGCTTAATAAACAAGCATTCACACAAACATTTGTTGTGTAATGTTTGAAACTGAGAGATGTAGAAGGTGTTTTTAAATTTTATTTATTCATGTGTTTCTGTATTTAAAGTTTTATAAGAACCCATCAAAATTTACTAAAGTACATGTTCAGAATAAATTAAAATGAGCTCTCCTCAGATTTTGTTATGAAACTGTTACATTACAGATTGAATCTCTACAACAAGAAAACAACTCCCTGAAGAAACAAGCTCAGAAGTTAAAGGAGCAGTTCCAGCAGCAAAAGGTAAAATCTGGCCCTGTCTCTTAAGTGTGCATACACTTACCGTATTTATCATTAGATAATGAAATAGTGTAGTTAGGAAGAAAGCATGCATGCAAACTTTAGATAGTTTTGTCACAAATGTTCCAGCTGGCTAAATGCTGACAGTGGTGTGGGAGGATGCATTTCAGAGCCACATGGCAGATTTTCTAAAGAATGCTCAAAGTGCTGGTTAGCGTGCCTTGTTGGATGGAGCACTGGTTACTTATCACATTCACAAGCTGTCATGAAGAAGGCGCAGTTATTTGACACAATGACAGAAATGTTGTCATCCATTGTGTTTTATTTTAGGACACGCACTTTTATATAATCATCAAAAATTGACATTTGTCTTTGTCCATCAAATTAATGTACTTCTGGTGGTGAGCAATTCAGTATTTTCACAAAACATCTTTCCCTCTCCGCTGTATTGAAAAAAAACAAAACTTTAGACAAAAACACCGAGTCACACACTTGACTGAAAATTATCTAAGAGAACAATACAAGTGTCAGAGAAACAAGACGAGATACTGGAGGTTGTTCTCTTCCATTTATATTAGAAATAGGTGAGCTGTGTGTTTTTAAACTTGTCCCTTTTCCTACCTACAAGTTAATGATTGATTTTTATTTATTTATTTTTTATATAATTTTTGCGTATTATTTACATAACTTTACATGGTGTAATTTTACACATGTCAAAAATTAACGTTTTTAAATATACACTTTATTTTAAAGGCTCTGCTTAAAAAAATAATTTTGCGTCTGACATTTTGAGTTTTAAAAATGCTAATTCCTGTTTTTGGAATAAAACTTTAAGAGTAAACGCCCTAGAAATAAAATTATTTATTGATTAACATTTTTTTAAGCAGGCAAACCCCATTAAGATCACAGATCTAACTTGCGTAGGAGGCGTGGGCCTGCCTAACGTGCAAGTTTTTGGACTTTTTTCCCCCAAGGATTCAAGTTTCTTTATTTGTCATTCTACCACATGTGGTACATGTGGTGGAATGACATTATGTACACAGGATCCCAGTTACTTCCAACAGAAGTACAAGTTGTAAAAGAGAAACAGTAATAAGATCTAAGATGTGAACTAAGAAAGACATTAAGATAGACTGTAATCTAGACTAATATATGACCTAATATAGACTGTGGGAGGAAACCCATGCATGCACAGAGAGAACATGCAAACTCCACACAAAGACCCCAGGTCCAACCGGGGATTGAACCCAGGACCTTCTTGCTGTGAGGCAACAATGCCAACCGTTAAGCCATCGTACTGCCATTTGATTGCTTGACTTTAGATGATGCATTCTAAAGTTCATATACAGTATTAGAACAGCTCGTTTTTTTATACGTATGTCTAGTATGATGTGAAACAGGACGGCCTCCAGAAACCATCTTGGCTCCAGCAAACTGGTTGGTCCACTTGAGTTGTTTACTTGGTGGGGGAAA
>JARVGQ010001777.1:32431075-32441725 GCA_031762355.1 Hypsolebias martinsi | reverse complement strand
TTTGTTTTTTGAATGTCCAGAGGACCAGACTTAGCTTTTTTAGATTTTTCTACCTGGATTATTGAGCATGCATCTGGATAGAACTGAAAGTACTGTGAAAAGTTGCTTTTGTTGTTATTTTTATGCGTGAAACAAATTATTTTTTATTTACATATTTTTTTCTTACTAAAAGTATCTTTTAAATCATGAATCAGTGTCTTATTTGAAAGTTACTTTAAGTGTTACTTTTGTAGTCCAAGAGAGTGTATTTAATATAAATGTAGTTATGTGAATTATATTCTTAGTGGATCAAACAAGGTATAAATTCATAATTTCCTGCTAAGTGGAGGCACCATCATTAAATTAAATATAAACAGTATGTCCTGTAAGCTATTAGTTACAGCTATCTTTCAAATAATGTTCCCAGGGTCCAAACCAATGTTACACATTTCAATCGAACCTATTGGTTAACTCTTTAGCTACGTGGTACAGGCGCTACACTAAGAACAGCTGAAAGGGTGGTAAAAAAAATCATAGCTTTAAAGAGCTGGAGCACGGCACACAAACAACCCAAACAAGAAGAAAGAGTCAAGAATCGAGATACTGCAGCAGCAAGAGTGGATGCTCAGAGTAGGGAATGCAGTAGCAGTACACAAACAGAGTACTTGTATGGGGGTATTTTCTTCCCGAGTTCCATCCACGCTTCGGCCTGCAGCTGCTTTGCCATTCCCACCATCCAGCTGCAGGTCAGGCAGAGGCACAGCGAGCAGAGAAAAGTCCACGGTGACCCGCTTTGCAGCCCGGTTCGCAGGCTCATCCCGCTCGTCAGCGTCAAGGAAGAGGGGCAGCACGTTGACAGAGTGCCTCCTGGTAAACCGCTCCTTTCGTTGAGTGGAGGTGGAGCAGGGAGAAGGAGAGTGGGAGCTCTGGAGGAGGTATGGGCGTCCGAGAGTGCAGATAACGTACAAATAAAGTGAGTTTAAAGAACGCGAAAGGTTCACCAGTAACGTCCTTTTGTCCGCTTTTGATCATCTTTCAATCTCTGGTCTACAACCACGGTTTTGACTAAATGGACTAAAGTGTAAAACAAAACAGAAAACACATTTGTGAATCTCATTAACCCACATTTTATTCACAATGGAGCTTGGTAAACATTAAATGTTGAAACTAAGAGCTTATACCAACATTAGGGAAATGGATTACTTGTTTTTGGAATTTGATGACAGTAACAAGTTTCAAAAAGCGAGGTGAAAAATAAAAGCGGTACAAAAAAAAAAAAAACAGCCGAAGGAGCATTTAACAACTAGTCAGGTTAATTGGCAACAGGTCAGAAGTAGGACTGGGTATCAAAAGAGCATTTTATAGAGACTGAATTGCTCAGAAGTAAAGATGGGTAGAGGTTATCCAGTCTGTGAAACACAGTCTACACTTAGTGGAACTATTTAAGAAGAATGCTGCTCCACAAAAAATTGGGAAACTTTTGAGTCTCCCATAATCTACAGCTCATAGTATCATCAAATACTTCAAGAATCTGAAGAAACCTCTGAACTCAAAGGAAGAAACTGAAGGTTACTATGAGAGGCCAGATGTGCCTTCAGGGGCAACTGAATTAAAAACGGGTCTGGTTCTGTTCTGGACATCACCACATGGTCTCAAGAACACTTCCACAAATCTTTGTCTGTGAACACAGTTCACCATGCCCTCCACAAATCCTGGATAAAGCTCTATCATGCAAATGTGAACACCATCCAGAAATGCCACCATCGTCTCTGGACCAAAGTTATTTAAAATGGACTGGGGTAAAGTAATAGTACATAAAATAATGTGTTGTCATCATTGTACGTTCCCATACAATGGTGAAGTTGGCTCTCTGTGTTTGGCCCATCTGCCGCCGGGTGGGGCAGTGGGGTGCCGGTGGGGCAGCTGGGGATGGGGTGTTCTGCTCAGGGGCACCACGAGATGTGCAATGACGGGGGATCGAACCCAGGGCCTTTGGGTCCCGAGTCGGCTGCCCTGCCGCTACACCATCTCAGCCCCCTTGTAGAACACTGTTCTGTGAATCAAAGTACCCAGACAGCCATGTACAAGTATCCATTGTCAGGGGAATTTTGGTCAAGGTCAAGGATTTTTATCTCCAACTAACGTTAAATTAATGTTGAACCATGTGTAGGAGCTGGCTTGATCCTGCATGTACAGCTGGGAGGCCGAGGTCATCAGGCTGATAAATGTGTCTCGCGCACTGTCCGGTGCAGATTCTCGCAACCAGGCGTCAATGAAACATCTGTGCAAGCCTGTTGTGACCGTCTGTCCTTGCGAGTAAAACTCGGTCTAAAAATCCCCTGTCATTGTGTGGCCTCTTTTAGTAATTAAGAAGAACAGAGGATATTTTTATCCAACACCCATGTCTGTAAAAACCTAGGTACCAAAGTACCTATGCACCCGAATACACATGTACTAGAGGTGCACGATTGCAGTTTTCTGGCCGATCACCTATCTCTAAAAAGTCTGACCTGCCGATACCGATTTTGTTTTAGAAACGACCCTTTCAGTTGTTATAAGGTCATGATGCACCTTCAATTTTCCAATAATATTTAATGGAAAAACATATCCTCGATCAATATCCTAGAAACAATACAAACTTGTTTTAACTGGCTATGAGGTAGTGCTCTGAAATATAAATGAAGTTCAGACAATTGTTGTTAAAACAAACAAACAAAAAAAAGGTAAAATCGGTTTCTCATGCAAGTATCGGCCGATTTCCCAAAATTAAGGAAGTCTGGGCCAATAAATCGTCCGGCCGATTTATCGGTGTACCCCTAAACATTACAATTTGCAGCCATGAGAGGGCCTTCTAGGCCTTTGACAACTATATGTTCCTCTAACACCCCCCAAAAAATTCACTTAGAGACAACTGAGAAAAACTGAACACAAAATGCCTCCAAAAGTGATGTGGAATGAGATTGGTGAATTTACCGGTAAATTTCTTGTCGGACTCGTTGGCTTGTTATGTTAATTAAGCCAGTTCAGGATCCCAGGTATGTTCTGTGTGTTATTGGTATTTCAATTAAATGTCTGTTCTTGCACTTTGTGAAATACACGTCTAAATAAATACGACTTATACTCTGAAGTGGCTTGTATATTGTTTTTTTCTCTTCATGAGGCATTTTTTGACTGATGTGACCTATACTCCAAATTAACTTATAGTCCGGAAATTATGGTACTCGCCAACATCTACTCCGAGGGCCTAGAGAGTGTGCAGATACTTGTTTAAAACTTTAATATTAATTGTTGGAGTCAACTCTGTCTGTTAACAAAATATCTCAACAGCCACTGAACACATCTGAGTAAATCTGATAATTCTCAATCGGGTCATCTGGACATTTGAGTAAAACTTTCAAAATATCGTCGTTGGATGTGCCTCTAATATTTGGAGTTAGACATATTCAAAATCGTCTCCATGGCAGGTTGACGGTAAGAAGAATCGGCTGTACCAGTGAATTTTACATAAATTGACCTAACATTTGTTGTGGTGGTAGCTGAGAGTCATTCCCAACATATACAGATCACTTTACTGCATGCTTCTGCAGAACCTTTATGAAACACGATGCCTTTAATTTAGTATTTGCTCGTTGATCTAATCTGCCTGTAGTTTTAGTCAAAGGACCACAAGTTCAGTCATCAGTGCCTCTGATGTCAGCGTCACAGAGTTTGACTGTAGTTAAATTAAATGTTGTTTTAAGCTCAGCAGGGAGCCAGACTGTTTTCAATATTGCACAAGTTTGCTTTGTTTATTTAAATACAGAAGGGGAGTTAATATCCACTGACAACACAGACTAATAGAAAAGCTCTCAAAAAGAGGAAATTAACTTTTATTTTTTTTAAATAACTACGATAATCTCAGTTATTAGGAGGTAATACTCCTTTAAATAATGCTTTTCGTTTAAATAAAATCTGCGCTGATGATCATGTGTTTGTCAAAAAGTCAACGGCTCAGCCCTCCTCATGTGATGCTCACACTGAGGAATGATTCAGGTTTGTGCAACTAAAATAAAAACTTCCCCTGTGAGCAGCAGATCAGTATTCATGTTCAGCATGTCCTGCCCTTCATGCATGAGGAATAGTCCTCGAGACCTCGTTGTATCTGTCAGCTTTAGGCTCGAGTCTCCCAGCTGGGGAAGATGAGCAGTGATCCTGTCCTCATGTCACACCCAGGATGAAACTTGGATAAACCCGATGACGCCAAAAAGTGGCTGATAGGTGTAGAGGCTCACCACAGCTAAAACTTCCCCTTCGTTTTTTCATCACGTCTGATTTGAGATGTTTCAGTGTATTAACCCACGATAAGACCAGTAGCAGGGTGTTGTAGCTTTGAGATTACCATATTTTTCAGCCTATAAGTCACTGTTTTTTGCATAAATTGCATAAACTGCGACTTATACGCTGAAGCAACGTATTTATGGATTTTTTTTTCCCCCATATTTGTAAACCAATTTTTGGCTGAGATATGACCATTTTCATTCATTTCAACTGAAATATAGAACACTACGAGTAGTATGGCATGCCGTTGTGTCATGTAATAGGTAAAAGTGGCTATTAATAACACAGTCAGATAGCCTCCCACCTTCATCCAGCTCACCTGGAGCAACCATCAAATCCTCTTCATTTCAGTGCACTGCCCCAGAGAAATGCAGCTGATTTGACCATTGAAGTGCATTTATTAAGTAAAAGTTCAACTGAGACACACCTTTGCTATAATTTGAGCAAACAAATATTTGTTTTTAGGTGCTTATCTTGTTAAATTTCAAAGAAATGGACAGCAAGTAGTCCCTCTGCAATGCATGCTCATGTCTCCACAAATTGGCTTTTGAAATGCAGCTGACTTGATGTCAAAGCGCATTTATTAAGTAAAAGTTCAACTGAGACACAGCTTTACTATAATTTTGAGCAAACAAATAATTATTTTTGTGTTAATCATTTTTAAATTCTTGTTAAAGTCCTCCTGTGCACGCTCCTGCTGCCACCATTTGGCAGCCCAGCAATTTTTGGCACAACACCAGTCCAGGTTGTCAGCAGTGACGCATAATAGATGTGACGTATATAGCACATCGACGTATTTATGGATTTTTCCACTTTATCAGACGTATTTGGACTGATGCGATGTATAGTGCGGTGCGACGTATACGGTGAAAAATATGGTAGATAAGATGTAATGTCCTCAGCAGGTCATTCACCAGCACTTCGTGTGACGTTCAGGGTTTCTGCTTTCTGTGGTGGGTTTTAGTGGCAGCAGAGAAAACTGAAGAGGAGACTATTTCACAGCTGCCGAGACGAGAACCATATTTAAAGTTTTAATCTTCAGCCTGTCCCGTGGTTTATGGTTCATTTTCATTCTCATTGTGGTTTATGGCTTACCACAGGCTCTCTTCCAACCCATAATTTTAGTCCAGTTTGGTCAGTGTCCCTGCTTCTGCAGCTCCTCTCAGCTTGCAGCAGCCCTGAAGGTTTCTTTCTCGCGTTTCAGCTCATCCATGTGTGACGTTCCATCCTCTGCCGGTATCGATGATTAATCAAAACTCAGAGGAGCTGCTGCGTCTTTGACGTCACGCTGCTCCTGTTTGACAGAGTCTAATTAAATCCTTCAGCATTGTGTGTTGTTCTCCATCAGAGGTTCAGCGGCATGCAGACCTTTTATTTTAACTAGGAGCTCGTTTCAGATTTGTCTGTACTATAATCCAATTAATGACGAGAATATAAAGAGCAGAAATAACCGGGGTGGACTTGATCTGGTTCTTGTTCAGGTGTTGAAAACATGCAGTCTTTTCTCTTTAATCTTCAGCAGCTGCTGCAGGACTTTGTAGAACAACATGAATCATCGTCACACTTATTGTCCAAACTACATGTGTTTTGTCTTGTGTGTGAGACTGAGACTGATGTGGTTGTTGTTGGACATGCCACGTCTTTGACCTGCTGATGTATTGCTGCTGACCGGAGCCCGCTTTGTTTGAGCGTAGTTTAGAAAAATGAAATTTATTTCAAACTGTAGAGAAAAAAGGTTTCGATCCATCACCTCAACCTGGGTCCTACCATGTGATGAATGATATTTTGCTGCTCACAGCATGGAAATAAACCGATGATGGTGGTTCTTACTGTAAGAAAAGTTAAATTCTCATTACAAATCAGCAAGTGAATTGAGGTTTTTACCCACAATGCCATGCTGTCCTTTATAATTTGGAGCTACGATATAGGAGCATGTCTGTCCGGCCAAGGTATGTCCAGCTGTTGTGCCCTCTCAAAATAAAGATGGTTCCTATAGGGGGTTTTATTAGAGCCACTTAAAAACCTTCAAAGAGTCCTGGGGGGCTGCAGAAAATGATGAAAATAATATTTTGACCTGGTTGTAGTTGACCCTGTTGGTTATGTCATCACTGTTCGTCTGCTTCCATGTTTCAGGCCAAAACGCAAAAGCCAACTTCTAGTGGTACCAAACAGTAAAAGTAAATCCACGTTCACCTCAGCCTCTTGTGATCGACCAGCAGACTAGTGGCAGAACAAAACTGGATGCCACAATCTGTATTAAAGTCTCCTATGTGGTGCATGACGACCCTGCTATTATAGGAAAAAGACAGCCAATACTTTTGTTGGGTTTTCATTTACTGTAATATTCAACCACCTCAGTCCTGTCCTGGGTCTTGGTCCACCGCTCCAAAAATGGCACTGTTGGGAGGAAGACTTCTGGTGAACTAATGTTTAATCAGCCCAAGTCCTGCGGCTGAAACCCCATTTGATAAAAACAAAGGCTTCAGGTACAGAGACATGTGCCGCTGCTAACCCTGCTAGCCAGGGATCTTTATGTTTCTTCATTCACTGCAGTGGGTCAGTGTGGAGGAGGACACGTGTAGCAGTAAAGATAAATTCACCCATGATCACAGTTTCCAGTTTTCCATCATTTCAGAATAACTCTCCGAGGAGTTTTATTTTATTTTTTTCTTCCAAGAGCTAATGTCGTGTTTGTCATGGAGCTCAGCAACGATTCATCGTGAAGAGGGCCTGATGAGTGAAAGACACCCAGGTGAATAAAAAGGCATCTTGTTTAATCTTATTTAATCTCAGTCTTTATGTCAGTGCTTGACAACATTGTTAGGATAATCCTGGCTGCTCCTCATCCTCAGCACTGCAGTGCATGCTGGGACCAGGCCTCAACTGTGCGTGCCAAACGTCACATTATTTGAAGCAGTTTGAGCTAAATGTGTTTGCTTGTAGCTCTGATTAGTAACAATAATCCTCATATTCAATCAGCAGCACTCATGGTTTGTTGTTAAGCAACAACTTCCTCCACGCACAACATCAGAGATTTAAAATGCAAACAGGCTGAGCTCATTGTTGTAGCTTATTATGATTTATCAGAAATGAAAGAAATCAAGAGCGTTGTAATCTGTAGCAGCAGGCGATTAGGAATCTAATTTGTGTGCCGAATGGTCCCAGAGGGATTTTCCAACACTTGTTGAGCTTTAATAAAAACCACTGCAGTAAATTGCCTTGTCCTCTTTCACATGTGAACTACATGTGTTTTTATAAATTCATGAAAATTAATAAACCTAAAAATACTTTGAATTTGTCAGATTGCCTATTTTATGTTCCAACAGGTCTGAGGGAACAATTAGATCAATTTTGTGAATGTTTATTAGCAGTATATTAAAACGTCAGCTCGTTCAGGACAGTCCTGCTATGACTCTTGGTATTTTGGTGCAACTTTAGCTTTTCGAAAATATTTAGCCTTTTCTGCCACTTTTCGTTTCTCATAGAAAATAAATTGAGCTCATTTTACATCTTTCAAATCTTTAGATGTGTTTAAAACTTTTTACTGCTCCTTTCACATGTTGTTCTGCTTCAGCTTCTTTCAGCTTCCTTGTGCAAATTTAAACTGTTTTCCAGGTACTTTTAGCTAATTTCAGCTTTTCTTTTAGCTGTTTTCTGCTCCTTTCAGCTTCATTCTGCTAACTACAACATTTTTGTGCTTCTTCTAACTTCTTTCTGCTCCTTTCAGCTTAGTTCTGCTAGTTTCAGCTTTTTCTGCTATTTAAAATACCATTTAGCTGTTTTGTGCTAATTTGAGCTTTTTCAGCTGATTCCATTTTTTGGCACTCATTTAAACTTTTCAGCATAATTCAGAAAAAAAATTGCTCTCTCCACTTCATTTTGGCAACTTAAGCGTCTTTCTGCCTTTTTAGCTACTTTTCAGCTGGTTTTTGTGTAAATTTCTGCTTTTTTCCAGATAATTATCACTTTTTTGTGCTCATTTCTTCTTTCAGCCTAATTGGGCACAGTTGTGCTCTCTCCACTTCCTTCTGCTAATTCAAGCTTCTTTCTACCCTTTCAGCTACTTTTTAAAAAATATAATTTAAGCTTTTAGCTAATTTCCTATAAAAAACAAATTGTGCTCATTTCTGCTTATTTTAGCCCAGTTCAGCAAATATGTGTTCTTTCTGCTTTCTTCTGCAAACTTAGGCTCATTCTTCCATTTAAGGTACATTTCAGCATGTTTTTAGCTAATTTCACCTGTTTTTCTGCAACTTCTTAAGCAATAAGCATTCACACTGCATTTTTGCAGGAAATGCCATTTCTTTAATTTTGCTTGCCATTTCAGTTCATAACTGTGCGTTTTACGTTGTTTTTTTTTTTTTAAAAGTTGTTTTAAGTGCTTTTGGTTCTTGCAGTGTTTCTTGCCAACAGAATAGTCAGTTGTGTCTTGTGATGCCATATAGACCTAAATAGAACCATATGGGTTCAGTGCACAGCAGTGTGTGGGCGAAAAGTGCGGGAAAAAGTGCAGCAAAGAACCCTCAGAGTTTGCTGTGCTTTACCTCCACCCCCCATCAGCAGAGCAAGCCCGGGTGGAGTTTTCTCTTGGGGAACATGTGGGATTAATTTAGACTCTCCCTCCTTGGGTGTCTCCACCCTGTTTCATATTTTGTTTTGCCAGAAAGAGACCATGGCTGCTATAAGCACAACTAGAGCTCTATGTTAAAACCTTCAGCCAGAGTGTCTGTCTGAGCCGTCAGTGAGTTTGTAGATGGGCGGTGAAGCTCCTGGTGTCCATCTGCGGGACATGTAGATAGACTCTGAGATAATGAGGGCAGGTCTTCGTCATTTTGTCCCCAAGTTTGTAGAGAAGAGAGGACACAACAAAGACATCTTTTAGGACTCTGTCACAGAGTGCAAACACTAAACAGTTCAGACTTTAGGTGTTGGACTTAAAATTCATTCAACCTTTATTTATACAGGTTGCAATCTTTTAGCATTTTTATGAAAGTATTTTTAAGCCTCTCATGATAAACAACAAATCAATTAATCGCATGATAAATTAAATTTATCGATCTCATTTTCATTTATCGGCTTTATCGTTTCTTCATGTCTCTCTCTTTCTACTGAAGACACTGAATGACAAAAAGCTAAACTCCGGTGCTCTTCACTGGCCCCTTCCATTCCCTTTTCCGTCTTGTTGAAGCTCCGAAATTCACAGTTGAAACCTGTGCCTTTGTGTAAAAAGTTGTTTTTCTCTGCAAAAAGAAGCTGAGAACTTGTTTACTGATTTTTTTTTTTATGTATTAAAAGCTTTTTATGACAAATGCTATGCTAAAGAGCTCAAACCACACAGTGTTTGCCATTTTGAGAACCAAAAAAGGGGAGACAGCCCACGTCACTTCAAGGGGCATCCATCCCATTTTTCATAGACACACTGCTCGCTCCCTCACTAGCCATCCTTTGGTTCAGTCTCACACTGCCATCCGGTGGGCAAAAAAGGTACTACACCCAATCGTCATTTCTTCTTAAATTTTACAATAATTACTAATTATTGTCAAATTTCAAACAATATTATCAATTATTGTCAAAAACAATACTATTGTTTATCGCAATAATTTTTGAGACAATTAATCGCCCAGCAAATTTTGTTATCATGACAGACCTACTTGGAGTGTGTGTTGTGAATGACTTTCAGCAACAACCACACAACATTTTAGCTTGCCACCTGTAAAATTGTCTGAATTATAGATTTATTGGTGAGATTATAGAATTATAGGTGGCTATTTTTTGATAAAGTTGGTTCCAAAGGTTAATTAGTTGTAGATCTGCATCCAGTAATTGTTTTCTGAAAGTTTTTATTAAGGTCTGACAAGTGGGTCATGAGATAAAGTTGATGGTAAATGTGCAAATTTTTAAAGAAATATTCTGTTAGAGGTTTGCATATGTGTTGTGAATGACTCAGCCATTACCACATCTAATTTTAGCTGTAAACATGACAGAATTGTAGCCATTGTTTGTGCTTTTGAAGGGCATTTGGCTGTTGCAGCCATTTTGAATTTTATTGATTCAAAAAGTTAAGTTTCAATAAAATGTGGCAAATAATATTCTGGCTGCAATCTTTTTTTCTTTGCTTTTATCATTCATTAATTTGTCAGTTGTTGGTTTTTAAAATGCCATGAAAGTCTATTTAGTTATGTATTTGAACATTAATTATAAACAATAATGTGTATAATTTTTTTTTAATTATTTTGCCTTTTTTTTCTTCCATCTCACTATACAGGTAGTCCTCGGTTTACGACGCAGATCCGTTCTCACGGCGGCGGCGTAAACCGAATTTGACGTAAGTCGGAACATACGTACAAACTGCAC